>JANHFT010088815.1:0-10495 GCA_032467955.1 Pseudoxenodon macrops | reverse complement strand
ATCCCTACTTTCATCTGCAGCCTTTTTCACTCTTCTCTACTTCCCTCTCTCCTTCTTCCTCCTTCCTTCTTTCCCCTTTCCTCCTTCACCCTCCCTTTCCTAACTTCCCTCCTCTCCTCTCCTCTCCTTCCTACCGCTGCCTTCCTTCCCGGGATGCAAAACCAACTCCCTTATTGGAAGTTTACAGGCACCAACCCTTATGTGCTTCTCTGCTCTATTTTACTCTCCTGTTTGGTTCAAGCTTCAGGATACATCAACTACATCAACTTCTAACTTGGACACTTTAGCTTGACTTGTATTATTCACACTGACAGGCTGAAGCTTCACAGGGAGGCTTAGCTTAATATTTCATGACGTTTGCAATATTCTCATACAGCTGGAGAAGGCAACCTGCTAGCACTCCAGATGTCTTGGTTTTCAGCCATCAATTCCAAACAGCAAGGCTTGTGGCAAGAAATCATGAGAACCGTAGTCCAAAATATTTCAGCTTGATGAGAATATATTTTAATTTGAGGTTGACTTCAATTCAAATGGAGAATATGTATCTCTAGAAGTATTTCTAGCAGGACTACCAGATTCTGTAACAGCTTTGTTCCCTGTGTCGTCCGTCTGGTAAACTCACAAGATTCGTTTTTCTCGCCTTGTACATGTATATATCCGGACTAAACTGTGTTGTTTATCTGGGTCATATAGTATATGTGGGTATATGCATATATTTTGTTGTGTTTATGTAGTATATTGGAGGTGGTGACCTTTTGAAAGCTGTATGCAACGAAATTTCATTTTAATGTATGCCGATTAGAGTACATTTAAAAGTGACAATAAAATTATTCTAAGTCTAAGTTCTAAGTCTATCAATTATAGGAACATAGGAATAGAAATATTCTTTATTGGCCAAGTGTGAATGGGTGCACAAGAAATTTGTCTCCGGTGCGTAAGCTCTGTGTGTACACAAAAACAACAAAGTGGTCATAGATCATAAGACACAATCATAAATCATAAGATACAATCATAAATCATAAGATAAGAACAAGTGATAACTCGTAAGATACCAATAGAAAAAACTAGTAGGAAAGATGAGAAGATAAGAAGGATAATAGCAATACAGCCCTACTACATGGGTAAATATCTTTAGGCATAAGACAGTGTTGTGGGAATTAGATGTTTAGCAGAGTGATGGCATGGGGGGAAAAACTCTCTTTGTGTCTAGTTGTTTTGGCATGCAATGTCCTGTAGCAGCATCAATGGTGGGATTCAATTTTTTTTAGTACCGGTTCTGTGGGTGTGGCTTGGTGGCCGTGGCAGAGGAAGGATACTGCAAAATCCCCATTTTGTCCCAATCAGCTGGGACTCGGGAGGCAGCGAATAGATGGGGGTGGGGCCAGTCAGAGAAGGTAGTTACCGGTTCTCCGAACTACTCAAAATTTCCGCTACCAGTTCTCCAGAACTGGTCAGAACCTGCTGAAACCCACCTCTGACCCACACCACTGCATTCTGAACCAACGGTAGTTTCTGAAACCTTCAAAGGCAGCTCCAGGTAGACCATGTCCTAGCCACAAAGTGATAAAGGCATGAGTCACTAACATACGGACCTGTTCCAAAAAGGTCTCCAGCTAAAGTTGGACAAATCTATCATTTGCTCAAGCAGGAACTATGAGTCCAGGAGTCCTGCTCTTCAGAGGGAGCGAAGCTAATGCTAGATCTATCCCCGAGCACAGATGAAACCATTTCCTGGACCGATTTCCTCACCCCCTCTTCTCATCTGACAGGGTGGAGAAAGCTGACAGGGAAGCCTTGATGATTCTTGAGGACACAGCAAAATCTTATGAATGTTCAAGCCAGAGAGACAGGAGAGGAGGGAGGAGGAGGAGGAGGGCTGGTTGGTGCACAGCTCTCCTTTAAGAGTCTCTGATCTGCCTTTTCTGAAAATCAAAGGCACGCAGGCTTCCAATGCATGATTCATAACTTCCTCCTCGCAGTCAGCTGTCATGTAGAACAATAAAGAAAACCAATTTGCCTTTTAGCAACTTTACTGAGATTTAAAATTATACAAT
This sequence comes from Pseudoxenodon macrops, assembly GCA_032467955.1. Classification (NCBI taxonomy): domain Eukaryota; kingdom Metazoa; phylum Chordata; class Lepidosauria; order Squamata; family Pseudoxenodontidae; genus Pseudoxenodon; species Pseudoxenodon macrops. The sequence goes on along the minus strand of JANHFT010088815.1, from coordinate 8,441 downwards.
CCACAAATAAAATTTAAGAGTACTAAATAAAGCATGAAACGAGGAAGGAGATACGATGGGATTAAGAAACAACCTAATTCAATTTAGGTTAATTCAAAGTTCACCAGGCCAACTCTAGGCTATGGTCAGGATAATATTTAGAATTTCCATGAAAAGGTTTTACACTGATTAATATTAGGAATCCACAAATGTTTTTTTTTCTCTTTTTAACCAAATTCGATGAAGTTATCAAGCGCCATGAAGGCTGAAAAGGGTGTGTTTGTGCTAAAATAAAGACAAACTAGTGGTAGCTTTTTATATTCATGTAAATGTTGAATAATTGAACAGGCAGCCTGCAGATTTCACAGAAACAGGTGGAAGAGGCTTGTGTTGCTTCCCATAATTTGATGAGCCATTTCTGTCTAAATAGCAGAGATGCTTTCGTTAGGCACCTGTCTAATCACAGAAGGATGGGTAGGCCTGCTTTTTTTCACAAGGTCCGTTGAAGTTGGTAATTAAAAGGAGGAAAGCAGGAAGTGTTAGATCACGCAGGGAAGAAAGACACGAGTCGCAGGAGCAGTCAGCAACCTTTATTGGATCCTTGAATGGAGGCAATAGGGAATGCTGGCAGGCTGCAGGGAAGCTGCTTTTATGGGATTCTCTGATCACCTGCCGGCCACTGACAGGGCTTTAATTTTCCCGCCGCCAGTTTAACCAACCAGCAGCGGGGTATGCTAATGGAGTCCACCCCAAGGATGTAACAACCCTCCCCTCCTAGCTCATAGAAAGTCAATCAATGACCAACATGGGTCACAAAGTCCTGCAGGTATGTCGGCCGCCGAACTGTCCGGTGTGACCTCTGCCGCCGGCGCAGCTCCCCCAGGTGCAGGCACAGGGAAGATCGGGAATCTGCCACACGATGCGGCGGCCAAGGGGACACCTGAGTCGTACTCTCGATGCAGTAGGTCCTCGCGATGTGCCCTTGGGATCGCATCGTCGTCTAGGGTTGGGGCCTGCTCATCCCGGTCCGTCTCTGCTGCCGACAGACGGAGACCCGAGACCGGGATCCGGCTCCATAGTTGGTCGATGTGCCGGCGCCACACACAGTCGTCCTCCAACCTCACTTGGTATGACTTGGGCCCGGTGATGGCGATGACGATGGCCTTGACCCACTTTGGTTCCCCCACATGGTTGAGGGCGTAGACAGGGTCCCCCTCTGCCACAGCCCTGGTTACCTTGCACGACTCTGCCGGTGTCTCTGTGTCATACGTGAGGTGTAATCAATCCAGCGGTGACCTCAGCTTGCATCCCATCAACATCTGCGGTTGGTGGCGGCACAGGACATGATGTGCTGGGTCAAGAGGAAGTGGTCGAGGCGTTCCTGCCAATCCCTGGGGCCCATTCTGGTGAGTGCTTCCTTTGTCAGTCTCACCATTTGTTCAGCCCGGCTATTGCTTTGGGGACTGTATGGAGCGAAGAGGACGTGTCAGATGCCTGGACCCACCAGGAACTTTTCCATCTCTTGCACCGTCAGCTGTGGCCCATTGTCGGACACCAGGACGTCTGGCAGCCCGTGGGTTGCAAACAGGCTGCGCTGCGCCCTGATGGTGGCTCCGGCGATGGTGGAGTGCATGCTTAGCACTTCCAGCCACTTCGAGTAGACGTCCATGATGATCAGGAAGTTCTGCCCCCCCCCCCACAGGTCCCGCAAAGTCAATGTGGTGTCTTGCCCATGGCGCTTTGGGTATTTCCCACTGAAGGGGGTTGGATCAGGGCGGAGCTGGCCATGACTCTTGGCATGGCTCGCACGTGGCTACCCGCTCGGTAATGTCCCGGTCTAGCTGCAGCCACCATAGGTAACTTCTGGCCAAGGCTTTCATCCAGACGATCCCAGGGTGTCCCGCATGGAGAGTTTCCATCACTCTCCAGCGTAGCGATCATGGGATCATGACTTGCTCCCCCCATAGCAGGATCCCCTTAGCGCGGAGATGTCAGTCCGTTTATTTATGAATGCTTGGAGTTCCTCTTCCTTTGTCTCCTGCGGCCACTCCCTCAACACCCAGTTCATGACCTTCACCAGCAGTTTGTCCTTTGCCAAGTGTTGCGCGATGTCTTGGGATGTGATGGGTCTGGTCAGTTCGATGTCCACAAGCAGGATCTCGGACACCGGTGCAAGGTCAACTACTGTTCCGGGTGCCGGCCAATGGCTGAGGGCATCTGCAAGGCCAATGCTGCTTCCTGGCTTGTGGACTAGCTCGTAGTCGTAGGCCGCTAAAAAAATGGACCACCGGGTCAGGCGTGGGGACATGAATTGCAGAGTCTGTTTGTTCCCCACCAATAAACACAGCAGCGACTTGTGGTCTGTCACAAGCCGGAAACTGCGGCCGTATAGATATTCATGGAAGCGCTTTATACTTGCTACAGCCGCGAGCGCTTCTTTATCCAGCTAGCTGTAGTTGCGTTCCGCTGGGGACATGGTTTTTGAGTAAAAGGCGACCGGGGCTTCTGTGCCCTTGGGTAGGATATGGCTCAGGACAGCCCCTATGCCGAATGGCGACGCGTCGCACGTGAGTTGTAGGGGAAGGGTCTCGGTGTGCTGCATAAGGACGCTGTCCAAGGTTAACAGGTCCTTAACAGCGGCGAAAGCGTGCTCTTCCTTGGGTCCCCAAGTCCACATGGTCATCTTCCCCAGCAGCCGGTGGATCGGCTCAGCAATGGTTGCCTTCTGTTTAAGGAAAACGGCATAAAAGTTGAGCAACCCCAGGAATGCTTGTAGCTCCGTCTTGTTGGTCGGAACTGGGGCTTCTTTTATGGCTCTGACTTTTTCCTCCGTGGGGTGGATGCCCTGGCCGTCTATGAGAAAACCCAGGAATTGGACTCTGGGGACCCCCAGCTTGCATTTGTCCTTTTTAACTTTTAAGCCTTTCGATTGGAAACGGCTGAGGACTTCTCACAATCTGGCTTTAAGTTGCTCCCTCGATGTCCTGGAGATGAGAACATCATCAAAGTAGGGCACCACCCCCAGGATGCCTTGCAGCAGCTGCTCCATGATGCTCTGGAACAGTCCTGGGGCCACGCTTACCCCAAACTGGAGGCGGTTGCATTTAAACGCCCCCCTGTGCATGACGATGGTCTGCGCCTCTGCGGTGGCGGCGTCCACCGGCAATTGCTGGTAGGCTTGGGCGAGGACGAGTTTGGCAAAAATGCTACCATTCCCCAGTAAGTGCAGTAAATGTTGCACCGGGTAAGCATGTGGTTGGAGGGCTTTGTTTATTGTGCCCTTATAGTCGGCGCACACCCTCAACGAGCCGTCGGGTTTAATTGGGAGGATGATGGGGGTCTCCCACCTGCCGTGATCTACTGGCTCTAGGACTCCCTGGGCTATTAACTTGTCCAGTTGTTTGTCCACCTTGGGCCGTAGTGCAAATGGGACACGCTGGGGCTTGAGTCTAATGGGGGTGACACTGGGGTCTAGGTTTAGCAAAATGGGCTTCTCCTGGTATTTACCCAAGCTCCCGTCGAAAACGTCTGGGAATTCCTCCAGGAGCCGGTCAAATTCGTCCCCTCTCACTTGGTTGAGGCCGGTAAGTCCTATTCCAAGAGGCTGGAGCCATTCGACGCTGAGTAGGGTGGGTCTGTGGCCCTCAACGATGGTTAGCGGAAGACGCCCCTCGAACCCCTTGAAGCTGACCTTGACTTCCGCTCAGCCCATCACGTGGATAGGGTTGCCTTGGAAGTCGTTGAGCTTCATGCGTTGGGGTTTTAATTGGCTCTTGGTTATGCCAGGACTGGTCTGCGAGATGTTGTCCCAGGACATGATGGAGAAAATGGAGCTGGTGTCAACCTCCATGTGGCAGGGTCTTCACGGTCTTCACGGTCACGTGGAACTTTTCCACTTTTCCGCCATCCGAGTGCCACACGCCAGGACATCCGCCTGCTTCATTGCTAGGAGCGCTGCCACCAGGCGCTGGTCCCATTGGGATCTGAAGGGCAGGGCACTCAGGCCAGCAGAGGCGCATGGAAACTCACCACCAGATGGGCCCTTTGGCCGAGCATGGCGGGCCTGGAGTGGGCCTCCCTCCCCCCACCATCAGCCTTACTTTCTCAGGCCAGGCAAGGAGGGGCTGGGAGAGGAGGGGTGAGGGGCAGAACCAGCCAGTGGTGGGATCAGCCGGTTCACTGAACTGCAGAAAAAGATAACCAGTAGGTTGTCCCAAACTGGTGCAAACTGGCTGAATCTCACCACTGGGTTTTGGACAAGGGTACTGTCTATTTTGCCTCTGCTATACGGATAGTCCTCAGCTTACAACAGTTCATTTGGTGACTGTTCAATGTTAAAATGGCACAGAAAAAAGTGACTTATGACCTCTTTTCACACTTGTTGCAGTATCCCCATGGTCACATGATCACAATTCGGATGCTTGGCAACTGGCTCATATATATGACATGAGGTCTCGGGATCATGCGATCCCCTTTTACATCAATGGGGAAGCCCAATTCACTTAACAACCGTGTCACTAACTTAACACCTGCAGTGATTCAACAATTGTGGCAAGAAAGATCGTTAAAGTGGGCAGAACTCACTTAACAAATGTCTCACTTAGCTACAGTAATTCTGGGCTCAGTTGTGGTCATACGTTGAGGATTTCCTTGAAGGGAAAAGTTTCAGCAAGCCTGGGGGCTCCTGCTCAGGGCTAGCCGGGGGAGGAAAAGGCACAATACTCTCGTCAGCCAGGAGCCTTTCCCCTTTGAGGTAACCACAATAACCCCCACATTGCAGCCGTAGCAGAACGAAAGTTCAGGAGGCAAGACTGAAAACCACAAAAAGGGAACCATTTGCACAGAGGAGGCTCTTCTGCCAGCACCTGGGCATTCTGATGCTTGGACATTGCAAATGGATTACAGGTAGTCCCCAACTGACAGCCACAATTGGGCCCAAAATTTCTGTTGCTAAGTAAGACAGTTGTTAAGTGAGTTTTGCTCCATTTTACAACCTTCCCTGCCACAATTGTTCGTTGAATCACTGCAGTTGTTAATAACACAGTTGTTAAGTGAATCTGGCTTCCCCATTATCAGAAGATCGTGAAAGGTGATTACGTGACCCCAGGACACTACAGCGGTCATAAGTACATGCCAGTTGCCAAGTGGGTGAAGTTTGATCACGTGACTATGGGGATTCCACAACAGTTCTAAATGTGAAAATGGCCATGAATCACTTCTTTCAGTGCCATTATAACTTTGAACGGTCACTAAACAAGTGGTTCTAAGTCAAGGACATTTTCAAAGCGTGAAGGTGTCCTATGAGCTCTGCACAAGGAAAAGAAGACAAGCCATAACTGCTTTCTGAGCATGGGTGGGAAGAGGAAAGAAGCAGGGGACCCAGGAACTGGGAGCTCTGCTGCCTGCAGTCCAGCACACAATTCATAAATATGTTACTGTGGCTGAAGTGGAGAAGCAGGATGGAATCTGGAATGGGATTTCCTAAACTGGCTGTCAAACAGCTTCAGGCAGTGGTGTCAAACAGCCCACTGAGCCAACCGCAGGAGCTAGACAAAGTGAGCGGCTGAGGCCTCTGACCGCCTTGCCCTCCCACTTCAGCCCCTCCCCAGATGCTGCAGGAAGCACCTGCCAATCTCATCACTGGCAAATCAAACAGTAGGACTCTGTCCTTCACCTCCAGGCTCTTTTCAGCCCCCTGTATCTCTTTCAGTTTGTTTGGGTTTTTAAAACTTAAATCACTATAAGGAATAACATTGTGTTATTTCAACTTTGTACTAATCCGGTAAGGGCCAGAGAAGTAGACATAGACTTCAGTAAGGAAATAGACCACAACCTACTCCTTGGTAATAGAAAAATGTGAGTTTACATCACCGCCAGGTGAATTCACAACTGGCTGACCAACCACACTCAACATGTAGTCCTTAATGGAACTTCCCTACATCTTCATGGAGGGAAGCATGCAGTGTGGTACCCTAAGGGTCTATCTTAGGTATCCTAATATTATTCAACATCTCCAGAAATGATTTAGATGAGGGGATAGAAGGGGAACTCATTACGTTTGCAGCCAACACTTTAGAAGAAAGGCTCAAGATCCAGAAGTCTCTTGACAGAGTTGAACAATGGGCTCTATTCAACAAAATACAATCCAGTACTAAGAAAAGTAAGGTTTAACATTTAGGTGGGAAAAACCAAATGCACAAGTGTAGAATACGTGGTACCTGGCTTAAGTGCAGTAACTGTGAAAGGGAGTCCTAGTGGACAACCACTTAAGTATGAGCCAGCAACATGCTTCAACTGCAAAAAGGCCAGTGCAGTCCTAGGCTGCATCTACAGAGGGATAGCGTCAAGATCACATGAAGTGCTAATACCACTTTATACAGTGGTGAAATCCTTTTTTTTTTTACTACCAGTTCTGTGGGCATGGCTTGGTGGGTGTGATGTGGCTTGGTGGCCATGGCAAAGGAAGGATACTGCAAAATCTCCACTCTGGGGCCAGCCAGAGGTGGTATTTGCCGATTCTCTGAACTACTCAAAATTTCTGCTACCAGTTCTCCAGAACCTGTCAGAACCTGCTGGATTTCACCTCTGACTTTATACCATACTAGTCAGGCACACTTGGAATACTTGCATCCAGTTTTGGTAACCATGATACAAAAAATGTTGAGACTCTAGAAAGAGTGCAGAGAAGAGCAACAAAGAGGATTAGGGGGCTGGAAGATGAAGAAGATGAACAGTTGCATGCACTGGGTATGTCTAGTGTAATGAAGAAGGACTAAGGGTGACATGATAACAGTCTTCCAATAACTAAGAGGCTATCACAAAGAAGGGTGGGGTGAACCTCTTCTCCAAAGCACTGAGGGCCTGTAACAGTTGGAAATTTATCAAACAGAGCCCCAAAGGTGCTTTTTCAAGAGGCAACTGGACTTTCTGGTTTTTCTTTGAAAATGTTTCACTTCTCATCCAAGAAGCTTCTTCAGCTGACTGGATGGTGGGTAATGGAAGGATTTATACTCCTTGCAGACAACTGATCATTTGCATTTTTAGACAGTTGTTGAGGCCACCTGAAAGTTTATCTGGATCATCAGGGTCATCTGAGTAGTGCAAATGGGTATGGAGCCGTCTTAGAACTGTTGAAAGGACTGTGTTGTGGATTGAAGATAGACAATGTTATATTCCTCCCTCTCTATTGAGAGAGGGCTGTTCAATTTTGATATAGATGTCCTCTTTCGTCCCTCTTTCAAACCAGCAGTCCTCTCTGTCCAAAATGTGGATTTTCCTGTCTTCAAAAGAATGGCCTTTGTCTTTTAAATGCAGATGGACTGCTGAATTGTCCTGATGGGTTTGTTCTCCTATGTTGTGCCATGTTTTATGAAGTGGTTGTTTAATTTCCCCAATGTACTGATCTGCAATGGCTCACTGCATTGTACTGCATATACCACATTGCTCAGTTTATGTTTGGTGTTTTATCCTTGGAGTAGACAAGCTTCTGCCTTAATGTATTCTTGGGTTTGAAGTGTGCATGTATGTAGTGTTGGCTGAAGATCCTGCTGAGCTTTTCTGATAATCCTGCAATGTATAAAATGACAACATTGCTTCATTTATTGTTTTCTTTGTTGTCTATTATAGAAGACCTCCTGTAGGGTCTTTTTTGAGATTTGATGATGGCCCACTTGGGACATGTACTGAGGGCTTCTTTTATGTGTTTTCATTCTTTTTCTTTCCCATCTTTGTTGGTAGGCAGGCCTTCAGCTCAGTGGTGTAGGATTCTGATGTCTCCCATTTTGTGCTCCGGTGGGTGGTGAGAATCAAAATGTGAATATTGATCCATGTGTGTGAGTTTTCTGTAAACTTTGATGTTAAGGCTTCTGTTTTCCTTAATGTATATTCCACAGTCCAGGAAGACTAGACTATTTCCTTAACAACTTCCCGTGTGAATTTGATGTATCTGTCCACATAGTTGATACGTTTGGTGAAAGCTTCCAATTCCTGTGTTTTGATCTTGACCCAAGTATTACACATATACCTATACCAATGAGTGGGTGGAATTCCTGTGAAGGAATCTAGGGGTTTGATTTCTATGTCTTCCATATAGATATTGGCCATAATGAGGGACACAGGTGAACCTATGGCAGAGTTTGTCCACCCCAAGGATAAAACACCCAGAAACAAACTGAGCAAAGTGGTATATGGAATACAATGCAGTGAGCCATGTGCAGATCTGTGCATTGGAGGAACAAACATACACTTCATAAATATATGGCACAACATACCTTGGAGAACAAACTGATCAGGACAAGATTCATCTGCATTGAAAAGACAAAGGCCACTCTTTTGAAGACAGCAAAGTCCACATTTTGGACAAAGAGGACTGCTGGTTTGAAAGAGGGGTCAAAGAGACCATCTATGTCAAAATTGAACAGCCCTCTCTCAACAGAAGGGGAGGGATACAACATCATCCATGT
>JANHFT010088631.1:0-10501 GCA_032467955.1 Pseudoxenodon macrops | reverse complement strand
CATGCACCAAAGATAAATTCCTTGTGTGTCCAATCACACTTGGCCAATAAAGAATTCTATTCTATTCTATTCTAAAAAGTATTATTCTCTCCCTGGAGTCATCCAGCGTAGCATGCAAAAATAAAATTGTGTTTCTGTAAATAAATAAAATAAACAAAATTGATCTATCATTTAAAAAAAAAAAGTCCAAGGATTTAAAAAAAAAACAAAGTTCATTTTTAGAACAGGTCAAAAGGCAGTCTGGTCCCCTAGTGTAGTACTTTAGGTGAATGTCTTTAGCTTCTGTTTAAAAGAAAACATATTGTTTGAAGAGGACAATTAATACTCTCTTTCTTCCTCTATATTCCCCTCTGGGTTTATTTTCTTTGCCATCATTGTTCCTTTGTCTTGTGATATTTTGGTGGTTTTTGTTTTTGGTTTTAGCCTGTTTTTAAAAATGTTTTAACCATTATAAACCACCCAGAGTCACTAGGAATTGGGCAGTCTATTTATCCATTTGACAAATTATTATTGACCTATAGTTTGCTGAAGGGATGCGGTGGCTCAGTGGCTAAGACGCTGAGCTTGTCAAATAGAAAGGTTGGCAGTTCGGCGGTTCGAATCCCTAGCGCCATGTAACGGAGTGAACTCCCATTACTTGTCCCAGCTTCTGCTAACCTAGCCATTCGAAAGCACGTAAAAAATGCTAGTAGAAAAATAGGGACCACCTTTGGTGGGAAGTTAACAGCGTTCCATGCACCTTTGGCATTTAGTCATGCCGGCCACATGACCACGGAGACGTCTTCAGACAGTGCTGGCTCTTTGGCTTTCAAACGGAGATGAGCACCGCCCCCTAGAGTTGGGAATGACTAGCACATATGGGCAAGGGGAACCTTTACCTTTATAGTTTGCTGGAACAAATCAACAATATGTACGGGTGTACCTCAGAAATATTGTGGGTGGTTCCAGACCACTGCAATAAAGCAATATCAGTATAAGGTGAGTCACATAAATGTTTTGGTTTCCCATTGGCCAAACAAGTTATATTTATATTATATTGTAGTCTATTAAGTGTGCAATAGCATTATGACTAAATAAATGTACATACCTTAATTAAAATATTTTATTGCTAAAAAAATGCTAACCATCCAGAAGTCGTAATCTTTTTACTGGCAAAGGATCGTAAAAAAAACCCACACACAATATCTGTGAAGCAGCAATAAAACAAGGTATGTCAGTACCTGGGGTTGTATATACCACTGTCATAAGCTGTGATTTACAAATCAAAATACTTGGGTTCAAAGAACCTGCTAAGTCTGCACTGGTGGTTAATGCAATGTGTGAGTCCACCTTTATATAGCTGAAAATTTGAAGGAGTACAGGAATAATAGCTGCATCCATATCCAATCCTTCCTTTGGTATGCTTGGAATGCCAGATGAAATCCTGTAGATGTCAACTTTCATTTTATTAAAACCCTGAAGAATTTGGTTGTTTACCTTTGAGCTGTTCACCATGATGTACAGATAATGGTGGATAATCCTGCCAAATATTTAGACAACATCAAGCCACAGGTAGGCCTTGACTTACAACCATTCATTTAGGGACTATCCGAAGTTATAACAACACTGAAAAATGTGATTTACTACCAGTCCTCATACTTATGACCATTGCAGCATTCCCCATGGTCATGTCGTTAAAATTCGGGTGCTTGGCAACCCGCGTGTATTTATAATGGTTGCAATGACACTGTCAAGAGTGGGAAATCAGGAAATCTAAGCAGTTCAAATGAATGTAAATGTGTATTGCAAGCTGACGTTTTCCTACAAGAATCTGACCTACTAACAGTCCAAGCACATTGATGACAGATAAAGAGTCAAAGGAATTTAAGGTGGGCCAGACTTATTGTGAATGCAAAGGGACTCAAGACTGATAACGCATTCGACTCCTCCCTCGGGCTCAGCCTGGTCATGTCGTCACTATTTCTAACCTACCCAGCCAAGCAAAGCAATGGGGGAAGCCAGATTCGCTTAACAGCTAAAGTGATTTACTTAAAAATTATGGCCAAAAAAAAAAAAGGTTGTAAAATTGGACATGACTCACTTCCCAACCTCCTTGCTTAGCAATGGAAATGCTGGTGCCAATTATGGTCATAAGTTGAGCACTGCCCGTATTCAGAGTGGGGAAGTCAACTGCGATTGTGAAGAGCTGGAGAAGATCGACCAATGGCAAATTCAGTTTAAGTGTAAAGCCAATAAGTTTCAGGCGACAAAAAGTGATTGTAGGGTCTGACAACAAGATATTGGGGTCACAGTGGGCAGCTTAGTTAAGAAATAAGCTCAATGCAGTAGCTGTTGGAAGAGGCAAATTCCATACTAGGGCAGGGATTAAGAATAAAAATGCCAAAATAATGTTCTTACGTTGCAGGATATACCCACAAATCTACAGCACATACACAATCCTGAATAGTTCTCTTTGCCAAACCCTTAAAAAAGAGAGAGGATAAAATACAACTGGGAAAAGGGCAGCTGAGAGCAACCCAATGCATGCAAAACTTGAACGCTTTCCATGTCAGAAACAGTTAAAATACTTTGTGACACTCAATCCATGTCGAGGGCTGCAGGCTTTCCAAATATCGGTTACCAAGCGAAGAATAACAACAGAGGGATTTGTTTCCATCTCTTTCTCTCCATTGCCAGCAGCCAGAGGCCTCTGGTTGGTCAATGAGAGAAACCAAAATGCTTGCCTGGTAGGCCTCATCCAGCAAAACTATTCTTACGTTATGTTCTTGGAACAATCTCGCCCAGTATTATCATGTGGGAGGTGTCGTCATCTCAGAATCGTCGATTTCCTTGGGTTTGCTTCTCCCCGGCATTTCTACTGAAGTAACATCTTTGGAGCTTCCTCCTCAAACTTCCAAAGTGCAGAAACAGAAATCTGTGCTGGCCATCTCTCTGCCCGTCTGCCTACCTGTCCAATTCATATGGCCGCCCGTCTGACAAAAGAGATTCTGGGCGTGTGAGGCTGTGCCGTCTGGTGTCCGGTGCAAGAAGTCAGAAGCCAGGACAAGAGTTCAAAAACGCAAATCTAATTTCATGCTAAGACGTCTACGATGAGAAAAACTGAGCTACTGACCGTCAAAAGGCGAACTGACCATAAGATAATTGTCAATGAACTTCAAGGGTGGATGTAGGTTTCTTACATGGGTGTAGAGATTCCGAAATGATCCAGACTGGTCATTTCCTACTACTAGCCCACCAAGAGAATAGCCTGCCCTCCTTTCTCTATCCGGACTTCCTCATCTGTCAAGATATTTGAAAAGTGAGCCAGCAATCCCTGACTTGTGAGGTCCCGGTGGCTGTGGGGACTCCAAGGTGCGGGAAGTGGAGCATGGGTATCTCAAGGCATTGGGGGAGGCCCAATACAGGTGGGTTTTTGCCAGCACTTAGGTTCAATTGGGTCTTTCCCGCTCATTAGGCATGACAGGCTCCACTTAATGACCATATGTTCATTTAACAGGCTCCACTTAATGACCACATGTTCATTTAACAGACTCCACTTAATGACCACATGTTCATTTAACAGGCTCCACTTAATGACCAATGTTCATTTAACAGGCTCCACTTAATGACCACATGTTCATTTAACAGGCTCCACTTAATGACCATATGTTTATTTAATAAATGCACTGGGGAAAATAGACAGAAGTGATAAGAGATTCCCTTAATGGTCATCCGGACTTTCGACTGTAATGGGCAGGATCCATTATAGTCATAATTTAAGGACTATCTGTAGTAGGGCTGGCACCAAGACACAGTAAACTGTACCAACGCAATGGAAGAGGCTTCAAATTAGGATCTCAAGCATTTGGTTTTAATGTCATAAATGGGACCTTTAGGGAGGCAGTGGAGTTATTTGTTTAAAATATTTAAGAACTACAGGTAGTCCCCAACTTACAACACCTTAGTGACCAAAGTTACAATCGCACTGAAAAAAAGTGAGTTATGACCTTTTCATACTTACAAATGTTGCATGGTCATAATAAAAATTCAGACACCTGGCCACTGGCCCATATTTATGACAGTTGCCATTTCCTAAAGTTATGTGATCACTTTTTGTGACTTTCTGACAAGCAAAGTGAATGGGGAAAGGCAGCTTTGCTTAACCACACTGTGTTACTTAGTGATTTACTCAACAACTCCGGCAAGACAAATGGGGCGAAAAAATCACTTAACAATTGTCTCACGTAGCAACAGAAAGTTTGGGCTCAATTGTGATTGTAAGTCGAGGACGACCTCTAATTAATTATCAAGGAGCTAGCAATTAAGAACCCCCGATGGCACAGTGATTAGAATCCAGTACTGCAGGCTGACTCTGCCCACTGTCAGGAGTTCGATCCTGACTGGCTCAAGGTTGACTGAGCCTTCCATCCTTTGGAGGTCAGTAAAATGAGGAGCCAGATTGTTGGGGGCAATAGGCCTGAATCCAGAGGTGGGTTCCTACTGGTTCTATCTGGTTCTATAGAACTGGTAGTAACTCGGCGATGATGTCACGGAGCTGGTTCCTTCGGTGTCTCCGTGGGAGCCGCCATTTTGAATTTTGCTTCTGCGCATGCGCAGAAGTTATTTTTTGACTGTTGTGCGAATGCATTGTGCACGCACTTCGCACACGTGCGCGAGGTGCAACCCTGTGCGAACTGGCAGCAAAACAATTTACAACCCACCCCGGCTGACTCTTTAAACCGCTTAGAGAGGGCTGTAAAGCACTATGAAGCGGTATATAAATCTCAGTGCTAATTAGGCAGCATACATCACCTGAAATACATTTATACTTGCTTGATACGACAAGCTATGCCACAGAAGAGGCATTTTTTTCCCCACGAGAAAAGTAGAAATCCTTCTTCCAAAAATTGAGTCCCTATTATGTTTAGAAAGTCATATTTTCTTTAAGGAGCTCAAGGAAGCTTAAATAGATCCCCCATTCCACTTCCCGCACCGTTCCTTATTCTCAGAAATAGACTACAAGGCAAAAATAGGAAAGGGATATATAATGGTTTGGATCACTCAGATTTAATCCCATTGAAAATCAATGGGCCTGAAAATAATGACTCATATTTCAGAAGAAGGAAAGCCTGCTGAACCACATCTGGATTTCAGAAGAATTATCATGCTGAAATGGCCAGAAACAACGAGTAGAGATATACCACCCAGCCCTGGTCCTTTTCAAATGCTTTAACTCTGTGTAAAACACCTCCTGACTAGGGAATTCTGGGAGCTGAAGTCCACACAAGTAAGGTACATCTTAAAAGTTGCCAAGTTTGAACAAACACTAAGCATCCTCCAGATGTTTTGGATGACATTTTCTTATTTCTGTCACTGGTGAGTTATAATCCAGGAGTGTTTTAGTCGCGACTACCTCTGACAGTGAGAACAATTAATTAGTGGAATAGGTTTGCCTTCAGAAGTTGTGGGTGTTTAACGCTGGAGATTTTTTCTTAGAAGAGATTGAACAGCTATTTGTCTGGAGTGGTATAGATCTCTTATTAGAACAAGGGGGTTGGACTAGAAGACCTCCCAAGGTCCCTTCCTACTCTGTTATTCTGTAAATTGATGCCAGATTGTAACCTCAAATGTGACAGCACAAACAACAATGGCCCTTAGACCAGGAGTTAGCAACCTGCAGCTCTGAAGCCGCATGTGGCTCTTTCACCCCTCTGCTGCGGCTCCCTGTCACTAAAAATATGCATCACAACCGCCAATGTGTGAAACCCTCCGGCACACAATTTATTGAGTTTTTCAACCCCCGTTGGCCAACCATGGATAAATCCAAGAAAAGAAAAAAGTTTCAGAAGAAAACAGAACATTTAATTCAACCACATATGCTAGTTTTGTGGCCACTCAAGAAATAGTCAGGCACAGGAAAGGTTTTGTGGCTCCCGGTGTTTTCTTTTCTGTGGGGAACGGATCAAAATGGCTCTTTTGAGTGTTTTAAGTCTGCCTCAGACTTATATATCACTTCACAGTGCTTTACAGCACTGTCTCAGCGGTTTATAGAGTCAGCATATTTCCCCCAACAATCTGGGTCCTCATTTTACCGACCTTGGAAGGATGAAAGGCTGAGTCAACCTTGAGCCACTTGGGATTGAAGGAATCGAACTCATGGCAATGTGAGCAGAGTTAGCCTGCAATACTGCATTCTAACCACCGCACCACTCCAAATACATGACAAGACTCAGAAATAATAAATGCATTTTGGCCTGGTACCATCAACTGCTGATGCAATTTGTAATTTCAAGAGCAGAAGACCTCAAGTGTGGGGGGGAAAGTGCTTTTCACCCATGGAGCCCCCAACCACTGGGGGTTACCACCCATATCTATCTAATCAGTACACTGCAGGAGTGAAACAATGCAAGAACATCTCAAACAAGCTTCCTGCTATGGAGTGACTTGTTTTTATGCCCATGAGATTTGAGGAAGAACAAAATCTCATGGAAAGCAGAGTAAAAGTGCTATCAAACCGCTTTGTCTTCCATTTCCTGCTCAGTGTTTTTAATGCCACCCATCCCCTACAGTTAATAAAGCAAGGGTCAGAACGCCAACCCAATGCAAATCGGTACCCATTAAATCAATATCATGATTTAGAGCCCATCATGCTTTACTCTTAATTTGGAGTGAGTTGTGAAGGGCTCTAAATCACAAAATACTGATTTAATGGATCGTGCATTGCTCTGAAAATGTTTATGATCTTTCCCTGCCAAAATGGAAACTCTCCCTGGATAGGAAACATCCCCCACTTCTAATGTGCTTCTAATTAGGCCTCTCCCATTTCCACCCCATAGCAAAAATACAAGCAAACTCTCACTTAAGAAAGAAAAACTGAAAGCAACTTCTCTAGCCAAGCTGTATTTTAAATTCTCCTGATTATACAGTTCTTCTTAACACAAGACAATGCCACGGATGTGAGCATTTCCCTCTTCCCCCCTCTAGCCAGAACAATCCCATAATGCCTGATTCACAACTACCTCTATACCAGGGGTGTCAAACTCCATTTCATTCAGGGTCGCATCATGCAGGGCCAGGGTGGGCGTGGCCAACTCGATGTCACTCGTGTTTGATCTTGAGGGGCTGGGGTGGGTCCGGCCAGCTTGTTACTCATATCGGGGGCGCCTGTGGTGGCCTGAGTGCTCTGCCAGTGAAAACGTGCTTCCGAGCTCCATTTTCAGCTGCGATGGTCTCCTGCAACCCTCTGCCAGCGAAAACAGAGCTTGGGAGGGCCACACACAGATCTCCTGAGCTCCGTTTTCACTGGCAGAGGCACGGTGGGCCGGTCTTTCACTGTTTCCAGGGTGGCTTCGTGGGCCAGATCTAAGCATCCGGTGGGCCTTGAGTTTGACACCTTTTCTATACCTTTTCTAACCATGTACGCACCCTCCGATTTATTGAAAAAGACCACCCACAACATAACTTGGCTGTGGGGAGAAAGGAAGGACCCTCATCATCCATGGTGGACTTCAGTTCTGATTATTATTCTCAGCCAGTTCAGCGTCCGCACCCACCAAAGGGGTTAGACTGCAATTCCCATTAACCCCATTAGCCGTACGAGATGGAGCTGAAAGAGATCTAAATTGGAAAAGCAAAGGACTGGCCCGTGGTGCCTCTGGCAGTCAAAACGGGGTGGAGGGGCACAGTAGCCCCCCCTGTGTCCTGTTTGTGGCCTGGACGGCCTCCTGCAGCACTGTTGGCCAAACCTTGGCGTGAGGGGCCTCGCACAGCCCCCACCCCCCAGCATCCTGTTTTTAGCCTGGATAGCCTGCAGCACTTTGCTGGCCAAAACGAGGGGAGGGGACTCGTGTGCCCCCCCATACTCCATTTTGGCCGGCAGGGTGCTGCAGGAGGCGTCTGTCCCCCTGCCGGTCCACGAAGGAGAACTAAAATGCTGATCTGGCCCTCAAAGAAATCCAGTTTGACACCCCTGCATAGGACGGAGGACCAAGCGCAACATAAATCTAGCATCTCAGGCTCCCCTCAGATAGCACTTACGAATCACCACTTGCAATCCCTATTACCCTGCTGTGTTTGAAAGGCTTGTGAAATTAATATAATATTAAAAACAGAATCCCATCAAAGCCACGATCAACAATCAGATACTGTACTGAGGTATTTGGGCGTATCATGCTCTTAATCATGCTCAAATGCTTCTCTCGCAAACCTTATTTGTTCAGCTTTCCAAAGGTGCAGCAAGGACATGTTAGGTTTTGCTGCATCTGTTTGTTGTTTTTAATCCAAGGAAGCATTTTGACCACATTACTCCGTCTACTTTTCTGGAAGACTCCGAGGCAGAATTGATCATTTTGAGTGTTCTTTCTCGTTAAAAGAGTTTATCTGTAGGTAATAATCCTCAATTTAACAACCACAATTAGGAATATAATTTCTGTTGCTAAGCAAGGCGGTTATTAAGTGAGCCACCCCTGATCCTGCAACCTTTTTTTGTTTGTTTGTCTGCCACAGTGAAATGAATCAAGCAGTCATTAAGCGAATCTGGCTTCCCATATTGACTTTGCTTGTCAGAGGCCAGCTAGGAAAATTCAGACATAGCAATCACGACTCGATCAGAAATCGCGATTTTGCAGTCGTTCTAAATAAATACTAATTGTCAAGCTCCTGAATTTGTGATCATGCAACCGATCAATCATAAATCCCATTTTCCCCCCAGTGATTTTGAACAGTCGCTAAATGAACAGTTCTAAGTCGAGGACTAACAGTGCTGCGAACTATAACGCAGTGCAATGTTAAAGAATCGGATGATGTAAATTGTGCTCCATGAGAGGTACCAATCCATTTGCATTTAAGGTACTCCCAAATTCCCAACAAAGTAAAAACTGGGGATTTCATGAATATTCAAATGCTTTCTTTCCCAGAATTCAAGACACTGGAAATCATTTAAAACGAACAAATTACCCCCTAATATCATCATCATGATTTTAGCCATTGTGCATCCACTGCAGGATGAAGGTCTCTTCTGCATGTTTTCAACCAATATGGTCCTGAGCTTTCTTTTGCCAACTGGGCCCGCAATATTTGCTGACCCCACAATATACTCTAAGCAAGGGGTCAGCAACCTGCGGCTCTGGAGCCACATGTGGCTCTTTCACTCCTCTACTGTGGCTCCCTGTCACTCAAAATATGCGTCACAACTGCCAATGTGTAACACCCGCCGGCACGCGATTTATTGAGCTTTTCAATAGTCAGGCACGGGAAGGGTTTTGTGGCTCCCAGTGTTTTCTTTTCTGTGGGAAATGGGTCCAGATGGCTCTTTTGAGTGTTTAAGGTTGCAGACTCCTGCTCTAAACCAATGTTGTTGTTTTTTTTGAAACTTGGCAACTTTAAGATGTCTGAATTTTAACTGCTGATTGGGGAATTCTGGGAGTTGAAGTCCACACATCTTAAAAGTTTGGCAAATTTGAAAAATCCTAATCTAAATTGTTGTATGGTATCCTTGATAACTCTCTGAATCTGGATGTTTTCTAGCAGACTTTTCATTACCCAGCTAGGCAAACATCTTCAACAAGCTGTTACCTACAGTTTGTAATGAAACGTCATCAACAACCAAGCTCAAGAGAGTACAGGTAGTCCTCGACTTACAACAGTTCATTTAGTGACCGTTCACAGTTACAACGGCAGTGAAAAAATTGATTTATGACCATTTCTCACACTTAGAACCGTTGCAGCGTCCAAATCCCATGGGTCACGTGATTTACCTTCGAATGCTTGACAACTGACTCACATTTATGACGATTGCAGTGTCCTGGCGTGTGTGTGTGTGTGTGTGTGTGTGTGTGTGTGTGATCCCCTTTTGCGACCAAAGTCAGTGGGGAAGCTGGATTCCCTTAACAAAACCCATGAGTTCCTAATTTAAGAACCGCAGGGATTCACTTAAACATAAGTGGCGGGAAAACATCACATCCAACGGGTCAAAACTCCCTTAAGAAATGTCTCACTTCACAACACACGTTTTGGGCTCAGTTGTGATCCTTAACGTTGAGGACTGACCCTGTAACCAAAAAGACTCCACAATTCAAGCCTGAGCTACAAAATAATCTCTTTTTTTTCTGTTGTCTAACTTGTTGCCGCCTGCTCTGGAACCACCAGCCTTTTATCAATAAATCAAGCTACAGTACAGGAAACACAAACAAGGGCTCGAATTCCCTTGAAAGAGACACCATCTGGTTAAGCAGTAAGAAGCAGAGGTGCCATTTTGCTCTCTTCCCCAAGAATAAACTTAAGCTTCTTGTGGGAAAAGGCGCCCATTTCACTCCCTCCACAGGGATCACAACACACACACACACACACCACCACACACACGATCGTTTTCCCTTGCACAAAAAAACAACAAACCACCACCCCAATCTTGCTAAAGATCCCATGTTAAGCTATTAACCCCCAACCCCCCCCCCCCCCCAGGATCGCTTAGAAAGTTCTCTCTGGATTCCTTCAAGCAACGAAACGGGCGCTTTGGATCCGGCAT
>JANHFT010088365.1:0-10507 GCA_032467955.1 Pseudoxenodon macrops | reverse complement strand
CGTCATCAGGACTAGCACTGATGACGTTACCTAGCTGGGTAATGCAACGTCTGCAAGAAAACTACCAAGCTCAGAGAGCACGAAATCATTCCTCATTTTAACTCTGAGCTATAAATATTCTTCTTTCTAGCATGTGACATTTCTTTCTTTTCCCCATAACTATCCATTCCACACAAAATCCTTTATCTCTGTATTTGTCTTCACTATCATCTCATCCAGGCAATGTTAGTTAAGTCAGAAATAGGTCCAGTAAAAGTGGTTAAAAACAACAACTAATAATGTGATAAAACGGAGAAGAGATGCAGTGTTACTGGTCTGGCAGCTTAGGTTCCCCTTCTCTGCTTTGAAAGTTATGTTTTATGAACGTTTACCAAAGCAAGTTGGGAATTTTGCATGAGAAAGGAAAAAGAAATATGTGGATTGCTCATTTCTTCATTTTATAATGTATGTACTTCTTACATCTATATTTGATAGAATTCATGGGTGGTTTTTGCAGATCTCACACACAGATGTATGTCATTGTAGTTATTAATTTTGCCTTTTTTCATTGGGATGAAGGCGAGCTTTATTAGGTACAAGTCAGAGGTGGGTTCCTACCAGTTCTGTCCGGTTCTGTAGAGTAGGTAGTAACTCCGAGGTGATGTCACAGAGCTGATCCTGTTGGTGGTTCCGTGGGTGCCGCCATCTTGGATTTTGTTCCTCCGCATGCGCAGAAGCTAGTTTTTGACTGCTGCATGCATGTTGGCTTGCGCACTTTGCACACGTGCTTGAGGCGCAACCCTGGTTAGGGCTGAAAAAAAGCTTCTAAAGCACAGCTGATAGAGAGAAGCAATGAAAAAAGCCTGCAAAGCTGGGAAGATCGTTAGATCGTTAGGGCTGGAAAAAAAACTTCTTCAGAGGGAGTAGCAATGAAAAAAGCATGCAAAGACTTAGGACTGGAAAAAAGCTGCTTCAGAGGGAGTAGCAATGAAAAAAGCCTGCAAAGAGTGCTTCACTAGCTAGTACCTCATTAGGGATGGAAAAAAAGCTTCGTAAAAGCTACATTCGGAGTATAAGACACACCCAAATTTTCAACCTCTTTTGGGGGGGGGAGTGCATCTTATACTCCGAAAAATACAGTATATCACTGTATTATCTCATTATGCTTTTTTCTAAGAGATTGGGATTGGGTGGCAGATTAAACTGCTAAATAAATAAGTTCAGACAGAGAGCTGGAGCTCATTCATGGACGTGAGATCTTGAACCGAGCGCAGGTGTCACCTTGTAATAAAATTTGATGAGAGACAGCTAAGGAGAAGTAAAGTCCATTCCACCGTGCCTTTAAATTAGTCAAAATGTCAGAAACTTACAACCTGCATTTCCATCATGTTGAAGCGCTAGAAGAGAAGTGTCAAAGGCTTGATAGAAATATAAATTAAGATGATCCACAGCTTAGGCTACAGTGAAAGAAATGAAGTGACCAAAAGTGAAGTGTAGATCTATAGCGGTGAAGTCCTGATCTTGATGCCTGGTGACCTCATTAATCTAAGTTGTTTCCTTGAGGACAAAATGGAGGCTCCTTCACTTTGCTTTTTTTTGGGGGGGGGAGACAAAGTTTTGCTCCTTGAGTATCGGTCCACTCTGCTGTCCTGAGATTTTCCTGACGGGCTTTAATTTAAGGACTAAGCGGATCTGATCATTCTAGTCCACTGATATTGAACTCATGGGTGGGTTCTACTTTCCTTTCCTACCAGTTCGGGTCGCGATGGAAGTGTGCATTTTGCACACACATGCAAGTGCATCCGGGTATTGCTTCAAAAATAACCCTCTGCGCATGCGCAGGAGGCTTTGCACATGCACAGAGGGTTATTTTCGAGGCAATTTCCACTGGGACGACTGATTTCCACCCGAAGGACTGGCTTGGGGGTGTGGTCAGCCAGCCATCGATGCTGTTTCGGCAAACAGAAGCAAATCTTTTCTAACGGTTCTATAGAGCCGATATAATCCACCAGCAACCCACCTCTGGTTGAACTAGTGAATGTAATCAGGTATATCCCAATCCAACATCCGACTGCTTGTAATCCTTGGGAGCTGGGTGGCTAATAAATTTAACAATAGACAAAAACCAGTCAGTTGCAAAAGGCAGCTTTACTTGGAATACATCTTATATTCCTTGAACCCCATCAAAATAACAACATCTGCCTCTATCCCAGGGCCTTGGGAAGAACTTAATAGTGGCCAAAACCAGTCTAAACATCTGGCTGATTGTGAGACCAACTGTAATAATAACTGTGATTTATTGTCTTAGAATCAGTGACAAGGCCATACATTTCTCTGTTTGGATCATTTGGTATCCCATCAACCACCTGACAAGTTTTCACCAGCCTTCCCCAACTTCATTTTTGCTCTCTATTTAGGAACCACAGCTCCAAAATGGTGATACTATCTAATGTGGTAGCACCGAGTTAGGATTTGAGGAAGAATCCATTAGGAACAGGGGTGGGTTCTACTTACTTTTCCTTCCAGTTCTGGTTGCGATGGAAGTGCGTGTTTTGTGCGCGTGCTCCGGTCACATCCGGGTATTGCCTTGAAAATAACTCTCTACGCATGCATAGGAGGCTTTGCACAGGAGCAGAGGATTATTTTCGAGCCAATTTCCACTGGGAGAACCGATTTCCTCTCACAGAACCGGCTCAGGGGCATGGCCAGCTGGCCATCACTGCCGGTGTGGCGAGCGGAGGCAAATCTCCGCTAACAGTTCTCTAGAACTGAACCATCAGCAACCCACCTCTGATTAGGAACAACTGGATAACTCTGGAAAAATCACAAGCAGAAAGGTTCTGGTTTTGCCAGGAGATTCAAGACCAACGAACTAAGTTGGTAATTAATTTGATCCTCTTCAAGCCAAACTGGTTAATGGCCATCTACTCATCCTTTGTGGCAGGGGTGTCAATCTCAAGACCTGGGGGCCAGATCTGGCCCACGGGGTGCTTAAATCTGGCCCATGGGGCTGCCCTGGAAACAGTGAAGGACTGGCCCACAGTGCCTCTACCAGTGAAAATGGAGCTCGGAAGGGCCGCACATGGTCCTCCCAAGCGCCATTTTCGCTGGCAGAGGGTTGCAGGAGGCTGTCGCAGCCGAAACGGAGCTCGGGAGCCCGTTTTCATTGGCAGAGCACTCGGACTGCCACAGGCGCCCCCGACACGAGTGATGTTGACCTGGCCACACCCACCCTGGCCACGCCCACCCCATCCCTCCGAGGTCATACACAACCCTGATGTAGCCCTCAATGAAATAGAGTTTGACACACCTGCTCTGTGGTGAAATCAATGCTAATTACGCCCTCTGAGGCAAATTCTTTTTGCTGGTCTTCAATGTTATACCAAACTGTTTTTTTTAATGGGATGGTGACTTGTTTTCTCCCCAAACATTCCTAATTTTAGAAATCTCTCTCGTGTTCTCTTCCAGGATAGTTCCTGATTAGCCCGAAAAACAAATTATTTAGGCTTCTTTGCAATATCTGTTGCAATACTAGGAACATTTGCATGACCCGTTCCAGGATAAATAAATGAAGGGCCTTGAATACCCTTTAATAATGAAACCTCTCCCCTGCTATCTTTCTCTCAACACTTACACCCATGTAATTATTTCCAGAAAGCTTTCACTAAACGTGTCCTCCTCTTAGTTATTTTCTGTGATGGGAATAAAGTAGAAGAAAAACAGCAGGCATAGAACTCTGGCTAGTTGGCTCAGTGGCTAAGATGCTTAGCTTGTTGATCAGAAAAGTCGGCAGTTCGGCGGTTCGAATCCCCAGGTCTCCTGCTTGAGCAGGGGGTTGGACTAGATGACCCCTCCAAGGTCCCTTCCAACTCTGTTACTGTTAAGTTAAATGCAAACGTACCAATTGCTCAGAAATCAAGACTGAGTCCCTGGCATTTTCCGCATCAGGAAGGGAGACATTCAGTGATTCTGCCGTAATGCTTTAAGAAACTGCTAAGGGCCACTCCATTGACATTCTTGAAGCCATTTTTTTAAAATTAATACAATTCTCTTTATTGCTGCCTTAATCAAGACATGTCTGTTCAAATAATATCTCTGAGAATCAAGTTCATGGACATATTTGCATGTTTTCTTGACCAGCGGAGATTACAGAGTTGGAAGGGACCTTGTAGGTCATCTAGTCCAGCCCCCTGCTCAAGCAGGAGACCCTACACCATTTCTGACAGATGGCAGTCCAGTCTCTTCTTGAAAGCTTCCAGTGATGAAGCTCCCACAACTTCTGAAGGCAACTTCTGTTCCATTACTTGATTGTTCTCACTGTCAGAAAAATTCTCCTTATTTCCAGGTTGAATCTCTCCTTGATCAGTTTCCATCCATTGTTCCTTGTCTGGATGTCCATAAGAGGCAAACTCTGTGGAAAAACCTGAGGGCTTCTTGATGTTTAAATCTTTTGCAATAATAAGCTCAGTATATTGTTGTAACACAAGAGCAATAATTTAAAATTGGATTAATGCTACAGCAAGGGTCCCTAACCCACAGGCCATGGCCCATACCAGCCTGTGGCCTATTCACAACCGGGCTGTGCGAGCAGTGGGCTGGCGCGCATGTGCGTGTACAACTCAACTCACGCGAGCGGCAAACCAGTGGAGACGTATGCAGCTCGAGTCGAGCGGTGGGCTGTCACACATGCACGGCCCACCGTTCAAGTGAAGCATGACTTGAGCATGAGTCGAGCATGACTCATGACTTGCATGAGTGATATGCTGGCAGACACATGCATGTATGCACAGCTCAACTAGTCCAGCTGCTTGGGCATGCTGGCTCACTGTTCATGTGGTCCGGTTCCTCTCTACTCCTGTCCCCCAGCGGGGCTGCCAATTCGCAATGGTTGGGGACCGCTGTGCTACAGGCTTTTATAATTCATAAAATCATCTAGATTAGCCATGATTTCCTTAGGATAACCTATTGTAGTTCCTGAGATGTAGGTCCTGCACAATAGAATCTTTTGAAGGGCTTCCATTTTCCTCATTGCAGCTGGCAGGGACCACTTGATCTGATACCTTTTGAAGCAGAAACAACCACACCCGAGTTTTGTACTACGTATCAAGGCCCGTGCTCCAAAACTAAATGACACCTGGGTCCTTTCCAGAGGTGGGTTCTGAATCTTCTTACTGCCGGTTCACTCAGGGTTGTGCCTTGAGGGTGCCTGCATACAGCAAGCAAAAAATAGCTTCTGCATATGAAGCAACATTCAAAATGGCGGCGCCCAGGGAGCCACTGAAGGAACCTGCTCTGTGACATCATCGCGGAGTTACTACCTGTTCTATAGAACTGGATAGAACAAGTAGAAACCCACCTCTGGGCCTTTCTAACTTAAAAGTTAAAGGCTGCAACAAATTTTCTTTCCAGGTAACATATCCTATTGAGCCTTGGTAAAATGTAAGGCAGGCCCAAAAAAAAGTGCCCCAAACTCAACAAAACAAAACAAAAATGCCCCTCCCTTCCAAATGTGGGGTTTTATTCAATTCTTTCTGGCTTTAGATGGTCACAGTAGATCATGTGTGATGTGTAAACTGGACATTTTCTGATAAAATTCAATGCAACATAAGCGCGTCGAAACAACCACAGAGCTGTTGCATTGCGTATCTTGTTTCCAAATCCTTTGTAACTCAACTTCATTACTTATAGGTCACATTTCAACAGATTCCACAACTACATTGTTTTCACATCTTCTTATCCATTCCATAGTGTGCTCTCCAGTCTTGAAACTGGTCCTGGTACTAACTAGCAAATCATTCAAATAAGCTTCCTTGGTTCCATTAAGTTCTTCAGAATTGTTTGACTGGGTTGTCCAGTCAGAACTGCCTCTCCAGAGAAGGCATTAAAGTTGGCAACTTTAAAGGTATTAAAGGTATTAAAGTTGGCAACTCATGCTTTTTCTATGCGCCGAGCATCAACATGCTTGGACTTGTCAGATGAGCAAGTGAAAGTTCATAGCATTTCTGTGAAGCTCCAGATCCGTCCTCAACTTTTTTCTTAATTAAATGCTTTCTAAATAGACGAGAATAATATATACATGTATCTAACATTTTAGAAGACATAGTTGAAATTGGTACGTTAATGGAATGTAACAATTACTAGCTTGGAAGGAAATATTAAAAAGTCATCAGAGGTTTAAAAATGTATGGTCATCGACTCAAGTTTCTTTTTACAACCTGGTGCCCTTCAGGTATGTTGGGATTTTAAAACCTAGAATTCCTACTCAACAGAGTCAAACACCTTCTTACAATTCTCAAAATTCTCTTTTTTGGGGATTGTGCCCAGAGAGCACACATGTCTAGAAGTTACAAATTGTAATGCCTATTATCAAAACAAAACAAAAAATATCAGCCATGAAAAATGTCCTACCTATTCTACCCGCACACCCCATCACAGGAGCATAGATGGGGCTGTAACCTCCAGAGACAGCTGGCTGAGTTGACTCTTCCTCCTCTGAAGGTGCCCTAGGAAATGCCTGTGGCATTCAAAAAGTTCATTAAGAAAAAGGAGTGTGACAACATCACTTTTACTTTCTTTTACGTGTCTAAGATTTGGAGGGAGAAGGCAGGAGTGAGCGAGAGGTTGCAAATGCTGGTGCTTGAAATGATCTACCTGACTTTGTCATATGTAATATCCCGTGATAAATATATTGTCTTGTAAAAAGGGTTTGTACATAACTTGTACATGGTTTCATTTTGTATTTTTCTCAGATTAAAAATTTATGTATTTGTGTTGTAAAAACTCAAGAACCGATATTTGTGTGGCTTTTTCTTCCCCCGTCCCTCCCAGTTCTTTACATTTTGTGTATACAATAAGGTACATATTTGGATGATAGTGGTATAGGCTCAGTGGTGAAATGCTACCTACTCGGTCCAGTTCAGGTGAGTAGGTAGCCGTGGCCACTGGTGGTTCAGAGAACTGGTGGCCGCCATAGCGCGAGGCTCTCTGCCCACCCGCCCAAACATCATCATTTCTGGGGTTTTTTACCCTCTGCGTAAAGCCTTCTGCGCATGCGCATAGGATGAAAAAGTTTGTGTGATGGGGCGCGCACAAAACGTGTACTTCCGAACTGATAGGGAAGGGAAGTAGATTTCACCGCTGCATAGACTGGGTGGAGCTACTTCATTTGACAAGCCACAGTTGTGTCCCACATCAGCATGGAAGCAGGATGAGGAGAAGCACAATTGTAGCTTCTGTACAACACAAAGAATTATTCCATTTAGGCAGATGAAAAGTAAGCTGGAATAAGGTGCTGCTTCTACTCCCTGCTGATTTCTATCCTGCTACAAGTAGAGTCTCAGTTCTCTTTCCCAAAACTAAGGAGGAATAAGGTTTAGTAGGGTTTAGTACACTTTGCACCCACTTAGAATGGATTTTGGGGGTGGGAGGGAGAGACCAAATATACTCACTGAGATGACATGGATTGGGGCAGGAGAACATGAGATTGTGGAGTTTCTATGAACTCATAACTTGTGCAAAGGGATGGGAATTTTTTGTAGACACAAACCATTCAGTTATGAACTATTAACCAATGGAGGCAACTTCTAAGAACTATATTTGGTAGATGTTCTTTGCAAGATCTAGACTTGTGAAAACAAAGATAGGCCCATGATTGCTGTGCTATGAATATTAGTTTAGCTCTAAAAAAAACCAAAGACAACAGGGAAATAATCTGAATCCGTGCATTCTAAAGGCTTAGGAAGCGATAGGTTGGAAATAGTCTTAAAAATGACACAGCAATCTCTTAAATTGAGCTAAACTTGTGATGAGTTTGTATTTTTTGTGGAAATTTATAAAAAATGGTTTGCCTTCTTCCAAAATAGTTTTTCCAATTTCCTGACTAACATAAAGTTCTGGGGTTATCCATCCAGAGGTGGATTACTGGCAGTTCGGTTTGGTTCTGTAGAACTGTTAGCGGAGATTTGCCTGCGCTGCCACGCCCCTGAGCCGGTTCTCCGGGAGGAAATCGCTCCTCCTGGTGGAAATTGCTTCAAAAATAACCCTCTATGCATGCACAAAGCCTCCTGCGCATGCACAGAGGGTTGTTTTCAAGGCAATACCCGGATACGACTGGGGCACATGTGCAAAACATCACTTCCATCGTGACCAGAACCGGTAGGAGAGGTAAGTAGAACCCACCCCTGTATCTATCCAACAAATAAATAAATCCAATCCTACTTAACATTTTGAGATCTGCCAAAAGTGATCACCAGCAATTGAAGCTCAAATCTGTCCCTTCTTCTTGCCACATGTGGACATAAGAGAGGCATCTGAATAGCGAACCCTTCATTCAAATTATTTTAAAAGTCAGATTCACAGAGAAACAAGATCAAGGACTTGAAACTTAGATTGACATTCTAGATTCTAGTTTCAGTTGAATGCTAGTTTGCTTTGTTTCCTAACCAGAGATTAATAGAAGGGCAACCCAATAAATAAATTTTCCTAAAGCAGATTCCACCAGGTCTAGGACAACTTGCTGCGGTCAACTCACCGTGGGACAAATCACCATGGACAATTTGCCGCAAGACCACTTTTGTGGCAGAACAATTCAATGCTGCATTAATCTCTCTTTCAGGTACTCTTATTATTATTGGTGACCATGTTTTGGTCAAAATTTTGTAACTCTTGTATTTCTGGATTGACTTTCTTCATTTTATTATGATTGTCCACGGTTGGAATTAATGTAACTTTTGAATTTGAATTGTCCCTGTGGCGAGTTGTCCCGCGGCAAGTTGCCTGTGACGAATTGACCATGGTGAATTGGCCACAGCAAGTTGGCTATCAGAAGGTGTCCCGTTCTGTCTTTCTGAAGCAGCCATTGTCAACTCTTCTCTTCAAGTTTGCAGACTTGCCAATGGACATTGTCCCTCCGCTTTTAAGACAAGTTCCCTTTCCATGCTCTAGAACAGCGGTGTCAAACTCAATTTCATTGAGGGCTGCATCAGGACTGTGGCTGACCTCAGGGAGCCAGGCGGGCATGTCCAACTGGCTGCATGTAGCCAGCTTGACTCCACTCACTGGGTTGGTCAACTGGGTAGGCGTGGCTGACTGGATGAGCATGGCCAGATTGACAGTACTCCCCAAATTGCTGGCATGTTTTCTCTTCGCACTGGGTAGACTGGGCCAAGCCACGCTGGCCCGATCTTTCCTCTTCGCATTGGATAGTCCAGGCCAAAGTGATGCAGACTGGCTCCTTACATTTTCCAGGATGGTTCCGCAGGCCAGATCCGACCACATCCCAGGCCGGATCCAGCCCACAGGCCTTGTGTCTGACACCACCTGCTCTAGAAGCAGCTTTTCCAATCATCAATTGTGTGAAGTCAAAATGTTACTTGCCGTGGATTATGAAAATAGAGCGTCATTCGCTTCTTTTAGTCAATTGGTTTCTCCGCACCCGGAGAAGCGGGAAGGATTCTAACATTCCAAGTGGAGAGGCATGATGGGCTCCCAGATGGCATGCTCAAAAGACTGAGCAATCGCACTCCATCTGTCTGAGGGAGCTGAGGCAAGTCACTGCCAACCTGTCATTTCCAAACGGAGCTTCCTGAATGGAGTTCTTGTAGGGATTCTACCAGGCAAGATGACAACCCAAGCAATGAAGTGGCAGACCAGAGTTTCCTTGTCCTTGTCTTCACAGCCTTGGCTCTTCGTTGTAAGTGCTGAGATCCTAGGAAGAGTGCAGAGAAAACCAACAAAGATTATATGAGGTCTGGAGGCTAAAGCGTACAATGGATGGCTAAGGGAACTAAATATTGTATGCACACACCACACACACATACACACCAAATCCCTTCTCAGCCTTGTAGGTGGTAGGTGTTTATTCCACAGTCAGAGACCTGGGAGTTTGAGGGTCCTGTGTAGTATCTTAGCTGTTCCCAGCACTGCACCAGAGGTGGGTTCCTACCGGTTATAAAGAGTAATAAATTAGGATTAGAGGCTAAAAGATATGAAAAACGGTTGCATGAATTGGGTTATTCTATAGTGAAAAGAAGACTAGAGGGGACATGATAGCAGTGTTCCAACATTTGAAGGGCTGCCAGAACGAAGAGTGGGTCAACTTATTTTCCAAAGCACCAGAACGCAAGACAAGAAGCAATGGATGGAAACTAACCAAGGAGAGAAGCAACCTAGGACTAAGGAGAAATTTCCTGACAGTGAGAACAATCAACCAGTGGAACAACTTGCCTTCAGAAGCTGTGGGAGCTTCATCACTGGAGGCTTTTAAGAAGAGACTGGGCAGCCCTTTGTCTGAAATGGTATAGGGCCTCCTGCTTGAGCAGTATGTTGGACTAGAAGACTTGCAAGATCCCTTCCAACTTTGATCTTCTATGTCTAAACTTTCATGACACAACTGGACAATTCATGGAAAGATACTATTACGCTGTGGTGGCCCCATTGATTTATTATTTCCTTTCTTTTATAAACTACAATCCATTTTTTTAAAAATGAAACAAACTTAAAGTAAACTGCTCCAAACTTGATTGCAGAA
>JANHFT010088318.1:0-10510 GCA_032467955.1 Pseudoxenodon macrops | reverse complement strand
TGATGTTTAACAGAAAAACACTAACAATAGTAACACAAAAGGGATAGGAAGAAAGTACCGTATTTTTCAGACTATAAGACGCACTGGAGTATAAGGTGCACCTAGATTTCGAAGAGGAAAACAAGAAAAAAAGGTTTTGGCCTCTGTGTATCCGGTTTTTGCCCTCCCCAGACCCAGAGCACTCTGCAGGCCTGCAGCATTTAGAATGCTTTAAAAGATGTGTAAACTAAGGAATTATTTCTAAAGAATAATCTTATTTTGAAAACAGTTAACAATGTTTTAGAACAAAACTTGAATTCAATGTATGGGACGTAACTGATTCAATTCTATGTTTATGTTCTTTTCTATTTATTTTTTATCCTGTCTTTCTCTTCAATTTCTCCATATCCGAGGAATATTCCCAAGTCTGCTTTAGAAAGATGTATCAATGGAAGGATGCTAATGAATACAATCCAATGGGTATCTGCTCTATAATCAGTGACGTCAATTGATATAATCTGGTTTCAAAAAATAAATAAATAAATAAACAAGCAGAGAGCAGGAACTAATGAATAAAAGGCACTTTGTTTTATTTATTTTAGTATGAAAATTTATATAGCCACCCAATTCGTTCATAGTGACTCCAGGCAATTTACAAAGATAAAATCCTAGAACAAATACACACACACACACGCACTGCAACAACAACCACAACAACCACCAATTATTCATTACCAGAAAAAAAACACCACAGCCTAGCAGCATATTGCACATAATCTCCCTTCTGGTAATTGGTTGGGCTGGTTAGGCTGGTTTTGTTTTGTTTTGTTGCCAGTAAGCAATGAACGAAATGTACCTTCACAACATCTGAGTATATCAGTGATATCACTACCCAAACCTCACCGCACAGCATCACAATATAAGCATCCAAAAGAAGAGCCTGCACAATCTTCATCTCATCTACTGAACATCAAATTTTCTATTTGTAGAAACAACATTGGTGCACCCAGAACATTTTGGATTCATGATAATATTTACTAGAATATCTGTAGAACATGGGTGTCAAACTTGCAGTGTCACAATGCCGTCACAAAACATTTCACAACGTTTTTCCCGTTTGCGGAGCTGGGCTGTGCATGGCCTGCATGTGACACATCTGGCTGTGGGTCGCCAGTTTGACACCCCTGCGTACAGTGATGCTGTTAGGAATCCAACCTTGCTGCTCCCCACAATAATTTATACCTTGTCTCCCAGGTTTCTTTCTACCAAAAATAGGGACATGCTACTTCCTTAGGATTCAATCTATCTAAATCATTGTCAGGATCATTACTTACAGATTATTAAGGTTTGTAA
This sequence comes from Pseudoxenodon macrops, assembly GCA_032467955.1. NCBI lineage: Eukaryota > Metazoa > Chordata > Lepidosauria > Squamata > Pseudoxenodontidae > Pseudoxenodon > Pseudoxenodon macrops. The sequence goes on along the minus strand of JANHFT010088318.1, from coordinate 9,178 downwards.
AGATAGCAGTGGCTTTCTTTCAGTGTTGGTCAATAATTTACTGATTCTTTTCCAATAAACAGATTATCTGATATTGTTGAAGGAGTTTGTCCTTTTTTTAACTGAAAGATTATATTTGTCTGCCTTCCACAATTCTGACCCTAATATCTATTATGGAGACCCTAGGCAAATATACAATGTAAATGTTTCTCATACAGCCATTTTATATACTACTGCTCAGATAGAGAGGTAGCATCAGTCACCGAAGTATTGTTATATTGTCCATTGTACCACCCATGGTGTCTGGCACATATAAGTCTAATTATAAAAAAAACTGTTCTTTTTTCTTTTTCACCGAAGCCAGGTGAAAATCTTTCCCCATTGTTAATTGTCTCAAGTGGTTTTTGTTATTGTTGTTCTGGATTTAAATTTTTTATATTTGTCATGTGTTTGTATTGTAATTTCTGCATGTGTGTGTTTTGTTGGTTCGCATTCCCCACTCCCACCCTCCTATTATCTAGATCAGTGATGGTGAACCTTTTTCTTCTTGTGTGCAAAAAATGGTGGCATGCATGCGCTCACACGAGCCAGCACACAACCCGCCCCACACACATTGCACTGCGCATGTGCACCCCCCCGTTGGGCTAATTTTTGCCCTCCAGAGAGTGAAAATGGCCCAAAGGGACTTCCTTTTTGCCCATTGAGCTGTTCATTTAGTGGGTCATTTAAACCCTCCGGGGGCTTCAGGGCAGCGTCCTGAAGCCTCCAGAGGATAAAAAACCGCACAACAGGCAAACCGGAAGTGACTTCAATTTGTCTGCTGGGCCGTTTTAAACCCTCCGGAGGCTTCAGGGAAACATCTTTTTTATAGGGCAGCACCTCACGTGCCCTCAGAAATGGCTCCACGTGCCACCTGTGGCACGCGTGCCATAGGTTCGCCATCACTGATCTAGATAAAGACTTTTGAAGGTCAAATAGAAGGAAAGGAGCAATGAAAATAAAATCTCAGAAGAAAGACATTTGCACTTGTAATGTAAATAATACAATGTGTACTAAGGTATAAAATGCTAAATTTTCGGTTCTTATTCTTTATTTTATAACTTGGAAGTTTTAATAACTGGAACATTTTCATATTCATATATTTCATCATATTAGGAAAAATAACTTAAAATGTAAATTCTATTTGCAAGAGCTGAATGAGTTTGTAGTTTTCTTGAAGCAAAAAATATGGAATACTCTGACTGGAGAAAGATACAAAATGAAACATCAAATCTTGAAAACAAGCCATTTTAAAGAAGGTAAAGGGAGATATACAGAGAAACTGGCATCTAATTTCAAGAAAATTATCCCAAAGCAGAAAATAAAACAAAGTATGCTAAACCAGTGCAAGACTGGTGGCTGTGCCATGCAACAACTATTTGTATAATGTGATTCTGGAGGCAAATCCAGAGGTGGGTTCCTACCGGTTCTATCCAGTTCTATAGAGTAGGTAGTAACTCTGCGGTGACATCACGGAGCCAGTTCTGTTGGTGGCTCCATAGGCGCCACCATCTTGGATTTTGCTTCTGTGCATGCGCAGAAGCTAGTTTTTGACTGCTGCGGATGCGCTCCAGGCGCGACCTTGAGCAAACTGGCAGTATGAAAATTCAGAACCCACCTCTGGGCAAATCTTTTCCCCTTCCTTCCCCTCCTCACCAAAGAGACTAACATATTTGACCTTAGCACAAATTATCTGAGAATACCGACCATTGTTACAGCAGGTGGCAACCAGCTAGTTGATAAAATATTTAAGCAGACCTGGTTGTTACTTGGATGGGAGACAATGAGGAATTCTTAGTGCTTGGGATAGCAGAATTGAAAGATCTTATAGGAATACTGCCAAGAAAGCTACATGGAATGTCCATGGATTCATTGAAAATAAACTTTGTGATGTCAAAATTTCATACCCATGGGCTGGAAAACCAACCAACATTCCAGCATTCATAATTAAGATGAATTAAGCTGTACTTTAGTTCCCATTAATTCCTAACTAGGATGATTAGTGTTTGTGCAAGCTGAAGTTCAACACCAGGTTGGGAAAGACTATATTAAATAATTGTTCCACAGCAATTCCTGCTAATCAGAATAGAAGTATAGAATAAAACTTTACTGTCACTTTAAACGTACACTAATCAGCATATATTAACATTAAATTTCATTACATTCAGCTCTCAAAAGGATAGCCATTATGCATATACCCACATATACACACATATGACACTGAGAAACATCACAGTCTAGTTCGACTGTATACCTATACAGGGTGAAAAAAGAATCCTGTGAATTAACAAGACAGATGGCATAAGGAACAAATGTTAGTAATCCTGCCATAGATACTTCAAAACTTCCTCCCAAAGGGGAGCAACAGAAACAGACCATGAAGCGGGGTGTTTGGGGTCTCTAACAATATTTTGAGCTCTAAGCACACAATGCTTATGATCAGTAACCTGAATAATAGGAAGCGAGCATCCTATAATCTTCTCAGCTGTCCTTACCACTCTTTGTATGGACCTTCCATCTGAAGCTACCACCAAACCAAACAGTGATGCAGCTCTCAATCATGCCTCTGTAAAAAAAGATGGCCAGGACAGAAGGAGAAAGATGTGCTTTCCTCAACTCTTCCTGAATGATTAAGGGGCGGATAGATGATCCTAACAACTTCTGTACAAACTGATTTAGCGGGAACACAAACTTTATCCTGGCAATACTCAAAGGCTTCAGGGAACCTGTGATTTCAATCTCTCTTTTTGTGATATGTTAACAACAAAAATTTCTTTCTTTCTTTCTTTTTTAAAAAAAAGGGCTTTGTCTTCTGTTTTTTTCTTCTCTTCCATTGAAATACTACAGTTACTCCGAGTTAAAAGAAGACAAAACATTTATTTCTAGAGAAATGTGTAGAAGGTTGTAGTCTTAGAGGCTAATTGGATCAAAATAACTTTTACCATCTGGAAGAAGGCTAGGGTCTATTTACAGACACACTTTTTTTTTTAAATGATTAAAATTACAGATCATTGTAATTTCAGGAAATGTAATTTCTTAGTACATGCTAATTGCCACCCTCTGTAAGGGCATTCTACATAGTGATTTGCTGCCAAATGTCAAATCATCTACATTTAGATTCATCAGCCTCCAGGATGACAAATATATCAGTGAAGAAGAATATTTAGACCATTTTTTTTTACACTTGGCCACTTTAAGATGCGTGGACTTCAACTCCCAGAATTCCCCAGCCAGCACTGGCTAATAAAGGCACTGGCTGGAGAATTCTGGGAATTGAACTCTACACATCTTAAAAGTTGTCAGGTTTTTTTTTAAAAAACAGCAATCTGGACAAATCTAACTTATACGGTTATTTTTTCAGCATAAAAATTAAATGTAACATGACTTCTTCTCCTGGCTGCTGCTGACAACTGTTGAGATGATACTGAGGTATTTGAATTTATAACATCCTGAAATGGCCCTCTGCTGCAACAGATATAAAACAATGAAAACAGCAAACAGAATACCAAATGGTGCCAAATCACAATTGTCAAAGTGGAATTCATCATCTCGAGACTACAACATGTTCCATAGACATGCGATCCCCAACCTTTCTGGCTCCATGGATTGGTAGCAGCAGTGGTGGCAATGGTGAGGGAGAAGGGATGGTTTCATGCACACAGCTTAGCTGTCATGAACAAATGAAACTCCGCACGCTTGCCTGCTACTTGTGTGGCCTGGTTCCCAATGGACTGCAGACCGATATCGGTCCATGACTCGGGAGTTGGGAGACCCTTGCGGTAAACCTAGCCCAATAATACTGGACAAAAAGCAAATAAACACTATTTGCATAGGCAAAGCTGTCTAAGAAAATCACATACTGTTGAAATGTGAAGCTGGGAAAAGGGCAATTTTCAATGTAAGACAATGAGGGAACAGGGAGACAGATAGTCCTTGACTTACAACCATTTGTTTAGTGGCCATTCAAAGTTACAGTGGCACTGAAAAAAGTGACTTAGGACCGCTTTTCACACTTACTACTGTTGCAGCATCCCCATGGTTACCTGATCAAAATTCAGGTGCTGGGCAACTGGCATTTATTTATGACAGTTGCAGTGTCTGGAGGTCATGTGATCACCATTTGTAAACTTCCCCAGCGGCTTCTGGCAAGCAAAGTCAATAGGGAAGCCAGATTCACTTAACAACTGCATAATTCATTTATCAACTGTAATGATTCATTTAACAGCTGTGTCCAAAAAATCATAAAATGGGGCAAAATACAGTTAACTGCTTGGCTTAGCAGTGGAAATAAACTGTGGACTCAATTGTGGTGGTCGAGGATTACCTGTATGTGCTTATGCAATTATTTAACCATGCTGATTTTAAAACCACTGGGGGAAAAAAAGGTCTTCTTCCACTTGAGCTCCTGAAGGGAGAAGGAAATGCATTTTAGCAAATACATCAGCTTGATGTTGAGCGCCGCACTGCAATGCCCGTCATTCCTCCCTTCGCCAGCAGGGAATGCTGGTATTGACCAATCAACTGGAATTGACCAAGTTGAAGGTGCATGCACTAAAGTAACTTAAGTTGCATGCTTTTGACCCCCACTTAATGTCGTCTCAGAAGACAGGCCTCAAGGGAGGGTAGGAGATTGAAAGGAAGTATGCGGTATGGATGAGAGGCACCTATTACAAATCAGCCTTTATTAGTCAGGTGCTTGTTGTGGTCCTTCTCCTCCTCCTCCAACGGACCCGCCCCGTTATGCTCTGCAAAGGGCTCACATTTCCCCCTGAAGAAGCACGAAGCATTGCCCGGGAGCAAAAAACCAGGTGCATAACGCAGCCGCGTCCAAAGGGCTCAGTTTACCTGTGGTATTTTCGACTGGAACTGGCCCAAGCATGCAAAAGGAGAAGAACGGTGAGGGCTTCTCTGCCGGCTCAATGCAGCCGACTCATAATCGATAGATTCACTCAAGCCATCTGTTGTGTCTTGCAGTTATAACGGCGCCTCGCTTGCGTGACTGTTCAAAGGCGCAATGTGACTGGCTGTTGTGGACTAGCGTTTTGGCAGGAGAACGCAGCCACACGATTGGCCACTCTGCCTGACAGCCGGCTATAAAAGGAGCTGACAGATGAAAAGCGGCACCAGGTTTTACTTGTTCTGAGTTGCCTCAATTACTGTTAGCTGCTGGTTAGAATAAATGGTTGTTATTCAGAAACAGCCCGTTGTCCGACAGGTCAACCGCTGAAATATAGAGGTCCTATTCAGGCTCTACCTCTGCAAACCATGCCACAACGACATCTCATAAAGAAGAAACGTGCCCAGGAGACAATGCTGGCGAGGAGAATGATGTCAGTCGCCTCAGGGCGACAAATGATAGGAAATGGGCGCCAAGAATAAGTTCCCCTCAGAATACTTGCATCGATTGTGGTGGAAACCATCTCAGAACCACATGTAGGTTCAAGTCAGCAACTTCTTGCCTATGTGGTTGGAAGGGTCACTTGGCCACCATTTGCTGCGCCTCATTACCCATGAATAATAAACCATTTGAACAACCTGGCTACAGACGCCCCAATTACAGACCTCAGAGACCATGAGAAGATTGCTTCAGTATCTTCCGCAAGCAGGGCAACCCAGAAAAATCAGTCACTCATGCCACAACCGGCTCCAATAACAACAAAATGTACCTCAGCATCAAGCTCCAAGGAGCCCCATGCGAGATGGAAGTGGACACTGGATCGTCAAAATCCATCACGGTTTGGAAAACCCTAAAGCAACTCGTGCCTGACATATCTCCTGATACCTTGCAGAAGTGCAACATAAAACTCAGAGATTATCAAGGGAATCCCATTCCCATCCTGGATAAAGGTTCCTTCCAGGTGGAAAGCTCCAATTTTTCGGGACAGCTGCAACTCATCATCGTCAAAGGCAACTTTCCCAGCCTTCTTCGATTTGATTGGTTCCAGCCATTGGGACTTGAATTAACTGGCGTCCATTCCACTTCTGCAGATGACTTCAACCAGTTAACCAAAGACTTCGCTGATGTGTTCGATGGCTCATTGGGTAAATATAACCCTATTTCCTTCAGTTTAGATCCACAAATAGCCACGATTTGCCTAAAGCCTAGATGAGTGCCATTCGCACTCTGTCCCAGGGTAAACGCCGAGTTGGATAAATTAATTGCCCAGGGCATCCTAGAACCCATTGATCACTCAAAATGGGAGACCCCCATAGTTATACCTGTCAAACCGGAGGGGTCCATCAGAATCTGTGCTGATTATAAATGTTCCCTTAACAGGTCATTACAGGCACACCCTTATCCAGTCCCAGTTGTTCAGCATTTGCTCCATTCCCTTGGCCAAGGCTCCATTTTCGCTAAATTTAACCTTGCCCCAGGCATATCAGCAGCTTCCTGTTGATGAAGCCAGGGCTCTAGCCCAGACAATTGTCACACACCGGGGGGCATTTAAATGTCATCGCCTCCTGTTGAGTGTCAGTGTGGCTCCAAGCATCTTTCAGAACCTGATGGAGAGGTTGCTTCAGGGCATCCAAGGGGTCGTCCCTTATTTTGACAACGTCTTATCTCCACACAGAACCAAGATGACCTGATCAACAAGCTTTGTGCCATTCTTACACCGTTTCAAGCCACTGGCCTTAAATTAAAAAGAGATAAATGCCGCCTAGGGGTGCATCAGGTAGAATTTCTAGGTTTTTTAATTGATGCCAATGGGATACACCCCACACCCTCTAAGGTGGCAGCAATTAATCAGGCATGGCGTGGGGGCCGTCCTAAGCCATAAGCTTCCTAATGGGATGGAAGCCCGTATTGCATGCTTCTCCAGGACTCTTTCATCGGCCGAGCACAACTACAGCCAACTTGATAAAGAGGCTCTTGCTGCTGTAGCCGGAATCAAAAGATTCCACGACTACCTATATGGTCATTTTTTTTAAATTGATCACAGACCACAAGCCTTTATTGGATCTGTTAGCGAGGGACTGGCAGACACCTCAGATCCTATCCCGTCGTATGGTGAGATGGACTGAATGTTTAGCTGCTTATAGCTACTGTCTCAAATATCGACCAAGGAAAAGCTTAGGGCAGGCTGACGCCCTAAGCCGCTGCCCTTTGTCTCAGCTCGTTATGGATCCTGCCCCTATTTCTTCTATCTTAATGATTGAGGATCTGCAGATGGCACTGACTGCCACTAACCTGGCCGCCCATTCAGCCAAAGACGTAATCTTGGCTCAAGTGCTGGACTGGGTGCGTAGGGGGTGGCCCATGATAAGGTGCCCAAAGATTTCCAACCATACAAAAATAGACAGCATGAACTGTAAGTTCAAAAAGGCTGTCTATTGTGGGGCAGCTGAGTGATTGCTCTACCAGCCCTCCGAGCACCCATTTTAGGCATTTTACACAGCGCTCATCCGGGCATCGTCTGGATAAAAGCACTGGCACATAGCTATGTTTGGTGGCCTGGCCTAGATAAGGCAATAACAGATTGGGTATTAGGGTGCCAGGAGTGCCAGCAATTACGACCAGCACCTCCGGCCATGCCTATCAGGGAGTGGGAAGCCCCAAAGCAACTATGGTCATGAATCCATGTGGACTTCACATGGGGCTCTTCATGGGACACATGTTCATGGTTGGGTAGATGCATATTCCAAATGGGTGGAATGGCCACCATGACATCTTACACAGCTGAGGCAGTGATAAGGGTTTTAAGAGGCCTTTTCGCAACCCATGGGTTGCTGGATAGTTTCCAACAATGGGCCACAGTTTACAGCGGTCCCACTACAAATGTTCCTGGCCGGCCATGGCATTCGTCATGCCAGGACCACTCTTACCACCCGGCCAGTAATGGACGGGCCGAACGAACAGTCCGCTCAGCCAAGGAGTCCCTCCAGAGACTAGGCCCTGGGGACTGGAAGGAAAGGGTGTCCAGCTACCTTATGGCTCAGCATGTAACTCCATGCCCAATCACCAATCTAAGCCCTCCAGAACTACTGATGGGTTGAAGCCTCCGTACAACCCTGGACTGACTCCACCCTAGCCATATGGCGGAGCAGCTGCCCTCTGTTGCCACTAACGCTCTAACTTTTATTCTGGGGGATGCAATTTATGCCCTGAACTTTGGGGGCGAGCCACAGTGGTTGCCTGGACTTGTCACTGGAATAATGAACCCATACTCTTATAGTGTCGAATTGATCGATAGCAGGACTTGGCGGTGGCACATTAATCAATTAAGGAACCGAGCACCTGACAACCACATACAACCGCATGTACAGGCCCAGGCCCCTCCAACAATAGTCCAACCTAACCACAAACAGACCTTAAACGAACCGTGCACCGAAACGTTCTCGTCGATGGACTCACCTTTAGATGCAAGCTTGATCCCCGGAGAAATGGTGCCAGAGTGCGTATGGGCCGAGTCGCCGGGGGTTCCGGAGGTGCAGCAACCTGAACCTCTTCCTGTGGTTGCTACGCCAGCTTTGCGAAGACCAGGGCAGAGTCGACGGCCTCTGGCGTATTTATCTGATTACACATGTGCCTGACTGGACGGAAGGGGTGTTGTGCCTTGCAGTTATAATGGCGCCTCACTTGCGTGACTGTTCAAAGTCGCAATATGACTGGCTGTTATGGACTAGCGTTTTGGTGGGAGAACGCAGCCACACGATTGGCCACTCTGCCTGACAGCCGGCTATAAAAGGAGCTGTCAGACGAAAATGGTGGCGGGTTTTACTTGTTCTGAGTTGCCTCAATTACTGTTAGTTGCTGGTTAGAATAAACGGTTGTTATTCAGAAACAGCCCGTCTCGCCTTATTCTTCCCTGCCTGCGCTGAGAATATAATACCATCGACTTCCGGAGTCGTTGAGCCTTAATTTCTTTCCACCCAACTTAGAGCGGAAATGAGATCTTGCTGAGAAGGAAAAGCTGCTGGAGAAACAAAACATCACGTTCCTTACTTTACTTGCGCTTGGGACTTACTTTCTTTTTCTTCTCCCCCGTGCTCTTTTTTTCTAAGCGGCTTGCTCCGCGTGGGAAACTCTAACAGTTCTGAAGATTATACACTTTACTCACTTGCTGTTTTATACCACAACATCCTAGCAACCCAATATTGGAACCCCTGGAAATGCACATTAACCTTGTCACTCCTGAACAGGGGTGGGTTCTAATTTTTT
>JANHFT010088308.1:0-10510 GCA_032467955.1 Pseudoxenodon macrops | reverse complement strand
GATTTCGTCGAAACGTCGTCCCCATGACACCTCTAATTCTACACGGGAGAGAACCCGAACAACAAAAGACCTACATAAAAAGGCACCCGTGAAAACCTCAAAAAACAAATATATATATATGTATATGTATATGTATATATATGTTTATATTTATAATTATATTTATTTATATAATATTTATATAGAAGAGTAGAATATTATGTATATGGATAACTATAAGAAATTACAAAATGTATAAAATAATAGGCTAAGATTAGGAAAATTGAAATTAGGATGGATACCGATAATTCATAGCGGTAAAAGTGAATATGTGATTTTAAATGTTGAAAAGATTTAATCAAAATTATTCTTAAAAAATGAATGAATGGCCTATACTTTCATTGAACATACTTCCTTGAAAGAATAAAGGACAAATCTGAAAAAGGAGATTTATAAAGATTTTTTTAAATGTTTATGTTTATACCTTTGCTTTACAAAAGAAAATAAAGAGCAAAACCAAGGGGGGAAAATTACCAAAATGTATATCCTCATAAAAATATCTAAAATCAAAAGGTATATGAAATATATCTTAAACATAACAGTTCAATTTCCCTATTTTCCACATGAATGTGGAACCATGAATTAAGTGAACTTTTGTATGGTAAATGTTAAATGGTCAAAAAAAAGGGGGGAAATAAAGACTTAAAAAAAAAATCTAACGGACAGCCTTCTAAAACACAGTACTGTTCTATATAATAAAGGACTCATGGTCTCCATATTTAAAACTCTGCAAAGCATAACTGTTTTCACACACTTTGAAGACATTCAAATTATACTATATCAGGTAGAAGGAGAGGAAGATACCTGACTCAAGTATTCCAATCCAGGAGGGCAATTTGGGAGAGAAGGTGGTTCGGGCATCCAAACTGCGTGAGGAGCAGGTTGGCCATAAGGTGTTGGAGCTGCATAAGCTGCAGGAAATGCGTATGGGGGCTGTACTGGACCACCTTTTTAGAAAAGATGAAACAAACAAAAGTAGTTAAAAAAATAAGCAGCCCATGCAGATTTTTTGTTTGTTTTATGTTTAAGCAATTAGGTTTATCAATGTTCAGGATGTATTATGCATAATTTTCTCCTCCATCACAAAGGAATAAAAAAATAAAGATACAATATATTCATGTGTAGCATTTGAAATGCAATGCACTTCTCCTTCTCCCTCAGCTTACAACCATGATGGGTATCTGTATGATAAGTTACAATGATAAATTACTAACTAACAGTGTCTTCTTTTAGATTACAAGGGAGAAAGAACAAAGAGGATGAACAATGTATCACATATGTGTATTTCCTTTGTAGCAATACTTAGAGAATGGAAGACTACGCTGTCCATACTGTATGTGGACAGATTTTGGAAGACTTTCACTGGTTATTAATTTATTTCCAGCATAAATCTAAATATGGGTTTTTACTTTTGATTGTTCCTGCTTTTAAAACTTAGCATGACGGCAGGTTAAAGGAGGAACTTTTATGTGGTGGCAATGCACCCTCATTCTGACATTATGTTCTTAAGAAAGTTCATGCAGTATTTTATTATTATTCTCATTTATTCATCTAGTAGTGCTGGCCTAGAAAGTAGGAAATTGTATTCTTAGGCACGAGAGACCCAAGAAAGCCAGCTAGGTGACTTTGGGCCAATCACTTTCTCTCGGCTAAAGCATGTCAGAGGTTTATTGTGGTGGGGAAAATAAGGACACATAGGACACCGCAAACAGCCATAAATATGGCTCCATTTGCCTAACACATGAAGGGCAGTCACTTGACCAGCTAGGGGTTGTCCATCGAATTGTAACATTTGAGATCCAGAGACTGATTTTATCTGTGCTAATCAACAGGAAGAGTGAATTTTGAATAATGATTAAGGCATCAGAGTAGGGATCATGAATTCTAGTCCCACCTTAGGCAAAAAATAGCTGGTGACTTTCGGCCATCTCTTTCTCTCTCTCTCTCTCTCTCTCTTCTTCAATGTTACCATGTTGCTAACTTATTGCAGTGATTTATTTAACAACTGTGGTAAGAAAGGTCATAAAATGGGGCAAAACATACTTCACCAATGTCTCACTTAGCAACAAAAAGTTTGGGCTCAATTGTGGTCATACGTCGAGGACTACCTGAGCATTCTTACAAAAATGAGGGTGGGGATGACAGCGTGAAGGCTTAGGAGGCAAACAGCTCTGATTTTCACACTTTAAGTCTTCTCTCTCACTCCTCTCCCCTTCCCAAATGCAGCATGGTTTTTGGTCATGTTGGAGAGAGATTCACAATAGAAATAGAGTGCCTTCCAAAGATGTGTCACTTCAATTCTATTCTTTAAAACAAACACACCAGGGGTGGTATTCACTTACAGTACCTTCCCTACCGGTTCGCAAATGTGCGCACGCTTGCTTGCTATGCTAGCACGTGCCACCTTTGCGCATGAGAAGGGCCTTCCGTGCATGCACAAAGCATCAAAAACATGGAAAAATGGGACATCATGATGTCCACACAGGTGGGCGTGGCATCTCAGAATCGCCCCTACCGGTTCACATGGTCCAGATAGAACAGACTGAATACCACCACTAAAACACACTCAAAAGCAGAAAACGAGACTGGGAATTTAACCCAATTGTTTTCACTGACATCTGACTGGGGATTGATTTGCAACCCTTAATAAAAGACAGGTTTCCCATTGGGGTTTACATACTGCACTCTGTCAAACTGAGTTTTATTATTTTCTGTGAACCCAATCAATTGGAATTTATTGGGGGGAAAACTATGTTAAAAGAAAGCATTACTGATATGTAGACTCAGTCCTTGTGTGATTTCTCTTTTCAAAACAGAACCACTAAGTTCTTTGTTTTGTATTCAAATTCTTTGTTTCGTATTAGTCAAACAAAAAGGAAATCCGTATCTTCTCCTTTTCCATCAGCAACCGGATCAAATTAGAAGAAGTGTGAACGTTTGCTAGAATTGTTCTGACAATTATTTTCCAATCATGTGTTTTCTTCATGTAGGCTAAAAACTTGTAAAATAGAACTGAATTGAGTGAAATTGACTCCAACTGGAATGTGATTTTTAACTAATTTTTAATTTTACTGCTTTTGAGAATATATTTTATATTGATATTTGAAGGTTCAATTCATTTTTTTCACCCAACCATCTTCAAAAACCTAAAGCCAAAGAACATCATTTCTGCCTTCCCTTGTCATTTTACTTTTCTTACCCCTACAATTATCTTATGAAGTGGGCTAGTCCAAGAGAGATGGATTGATCCAAAGTCACATACTTCAATTGTTGGCACACAATGTCTGATTTTGAAGCCAAACAGGATCAGGTTTAGTTAGGACACAGATAAAATCCTAGGGGATTCCAGGGCTATAGGCTAAATGTGGGAGTTGATAGCATTTTGGAAGGAAGCAGCAGCAAACTGTTTCCATACTGTTTTGAAGAGAATGGCATGGTCCATGAACTCACCAAGAATTGATAGCTTAAAGGAAACCATGTATTTTTACTAAGATTAGCTTTGTGCCTACATCTGTCCAGGCTATGTCCACTTGATCAATTATATAATATTCAATCCAAGAAGCAACAATGCATAATGTCAGGGGTGTCAAACTCAATTTAATTGACAGCCGCATCAGGGTTGTTTGTGTTTCAACTCGGGGGGCTGTGTGTGTGTGGCTGGGGTGAGCAAGGCTCTGTTTTCCACCGCGATGACCTCCAGCCCTTGGCCAGCAAAAATGGAACTTGGGGCAGCCGCATTGGACCCAACCAGCTCCATTTTCACTGGCAAAGGCTGCAGGACGCCATCACATCCAAAATCAGAGCCTGGAAGTGCTGCCTGCAGTCCTCCCGATCTCTCTTTTTGCTGACAGATGCACCGCGAACCAGCCCTTTGTTGTTTCTGGAGAGGCCCCGTAGGCCAGATCTAAGCACCGGATCGAGCCCACGGTTTTGAGTTTGACACCCCTGCATTATGTTATTATCACGTTACCCAGCTCAGTATTAAAACTCCATCCAAGCTTTCAGATAACTATCCTTTCCAAACCTTATGCAAGCTGAGTACACTGAACTATGGCCCTGTACACACTCCCAATTTTTTTACTCCACACCATTTTCAAGGCCCAATTGCCACCATTGTTTTAGGTAGACAAGGCCATGCTTCCCTAAAAGCTGTATGCCTCTCCCCAGGGGCTTTTAAAATCTAAATGATTTACTGACTGCAATAGCTAAATACATGCCTCTTCCAAGGGATAAAGGTATCTCTTTTATTATTTTAATTTAAAAAGCCATTCAATGGTTGCCATCATTCATCTGAGTGTCGTTTTGAATTATTTGCCATGCCAGGAGGATCAATTTCAGTTTCAGAAGGCTAACATAACTACGCCTTCTACTATACTTATTGTTCTCCTTATTTACACGGCATTATTCTCTTGATCCTGTCCTATGCAATTTAGGTTTGCATGATGGAGAGCAAACAGTACACCCTTCTAGGATAAATTGGGAAAAACATGCCTGCATTACAGTATAACCAGTCCAGCAATGAATTCATATTAAGGTATCAGATCCACATATTCTTTATACTTTCTTGCTCTGACTTATTAAATCCTGGCTTATATTCCTTGGTGGTAGTCAGGGTATCTATCAACATTGAAGAATATTTGAGAAATATGTTTTCACAAATGATTTACCTTCATGGCTAAACTACTATCTTTATCTCAAAAGAAAATAAGACTGAATTTAAGTCAGTAAGCAATCAATATTCAGAAAAACAGATCTATATTCACATCAAAATCCTGCGCACTACCTTACTGGCATTTCCTTCCCCTAACAAGCATATACTTGTACATGTACATAGTTTTTGAGTCTGAATGCATTTGTGAGTGTCAATGTAGTGGTTAAGATATTGGACTAGGAGCAGAGAGACTCAGATTCTATTCCTGACTAGAAATGACTTCTCAGTTCTAGACTGAGATGTTGAAAAACATTTTATCTACAAACTTTCATTAGACAACATGATACCTTACAATGCATAACCTTCAATGAAGAATACAGCAGTGGATTAATTGATGGGTAGATATGCATTTACACCCACATGCCAATAAACAGAAGGGTAAGGACAGAAAATGAAATATGAATTGAATTAATTATCCTGATTAAAATTAATGGCCTGTAAAATAAGAAAAACCCTTTTGTGAAAATGATTGATCCTCCATGTATACATACAAACAAACCATAATCTTTTACATAAATGACCTTGTTTCCTATAGCCCTATACCAAACCTCAACTTATGATCATAAATGGACTGGAATCTTGGTCAATGAGCAAAGCAGAAGGTTGACTCAGCCTTCCATCCTTCCATGGTCAGAAAAATGGGGACTCATATTATTGGGGGCAATATGCTGGCACTGTAAACCTCTCAAAGAGTGCTATAAAGCGCTGTGGAGCAGTATATTAAGTGCTATTGCTACTGTAGTCATTAAGTAGGACATCACAATTGCTTCAGGCAACAAACAGAATTTTCAGCACCAGAATGGAGAGACAATCATACATGGCCTGTGCCAAACCTACAAGATTATCACCCACACCTCTAAGTGACTCAACACTCCTTATTTTATTGTTGCTTCTCCTCTATGGCTCTGAAAATCCTCCCTGGATTTTTAGAGCCAGATTGGAAAGACACTCACAGTCTATACCAGGCCTACCTGGGCAATTACTTTACTGTGCTGCCCTTCCACTCAGCTGAAATCTAAGCAGGATTTACATCTCCTCAGTTGAGACACACTCAACCCTGTGCCTATGCCGGGCCTCCTCCACCTGCCCATGGCACCCCACACTCCTTGCCTTATCCCACTGCTTCTCCATTCTGGGACTGAACATCTTGCTTGGATTTTGCCTCCCTGTCTCTGGAGGTTGATTGAAAGAGCTTCCTGTCAAAAGATTTCTTATCTCCTCCATGCAAGGAGCTCAAATGGTGAAGTTTTCAGTTCCATGGCTGAAACTTGCCAAAGATGTTTGGCTCTCTCCTTTGCAGGAACAGGCTTGAAATCTATGGAATTTTAGGTCTGTTCCTGTAGGCTACCAAGAGTTCAACTCTCCTTTGTGCACAGAGGTTACATCTTGAAGGCTACAGCTCTGTCCTGAAGACTTCAGTTTTGGTCAAAGGATTTCAGCCAATCTGCCACATGCAGAAGGAAAATATTCATGGATTCTCCTGTATTGGAAAACCAGCCTCCTCAATGGATGGATCATTTGCTCTTTATTGAAAATATTTCAGAATGTGATCAAAGGGAGATAGAATGAACATCTATTTAACAGAGATGACAGTAACTTCTCTCATTTTCTTTCATAACTGCATAATCTACTCATTCCTTCCACTCACTTGTTTATCTTATTGTGCTGCAGCATTCTCAGCAAAGGTAAATTGACCACTTTCCATCAACTCATGTATTATTATTTTGGGCAGAACCTTGTATTCCCCCTGAGCAGTTACAATAAATGTAGCTCAATGCAGAAAGCATGGCCTTCACTCACTAAAAAGGTTCAGGGACTTGTTGTTCCTCATCCATGTTTTTTTTAAAATCTGTTTTATTTCCGCATGCCTTTAGCTCCAGGTAATTGATGAAACACACCTGTTTTGGATTGGGATATTACTGTTGTTTTTGCTTTTAATTATTATATGCTTCCAAGAGCAACAATCTCTTTAAGATTGATAATAAGGTAATAAGTACAGTTGATTAGGGAAAAAATAATTTTATTTTTCTCTGCCACTCCCTGTCTTGGTATCATCACTTCTGAAATCTCTGCAGACTCCTAGTAAGCTGAATTAACTCTCTTTAACTGTTTTGATATGATGTTACTTCGGTTCCCCTTTTCCTCACCAGGAAGTTTACAAGTATTTTGCAATAAATTTATATCTTGGTGACATTTGCCCTAAATGACTATCACTGAACTTCCCCTTTAAATATTATTAAACACAATGATAGACTTTTTAAAACAGTAAAATGATGGCTTTTAACAGCCTACAATTTAGTTATTCTATTAGATAAAGTGATCGGATTGAGATAAAATATCAACGTGTAGTTTAGTCCAACCTTCAGCTTCTAGGAACTGTAACACCAAGAATACGCCATCCCATGAGACTTTCCTTTCAGTGTGAGAAAGGTTTTGAAAGCACCATGTGCAAACTTTTGCCATTGGAGAACTACTAATTGTGTATGCTTAAAAAGCGAAAATATATTAGAAGTTCAAAGCGGAAAAGGCTGTGCAATGCTTTGCACGTGATCCCAGTGAGATACTTCAAAGTACTTGAGGGTGTGGAAGTCATGCAATATACACACAGCCCTAAAAAATGGACTTGAAGTTTAACTTGAAATATGCCTACAAAATATTTACCAGGGAAAGCTTGTGGCGCAGGGTAGGGAGCCATTCCAGGAGGGTATTGGGGATATCCATACTGTGGCTGTGGTCCAGGGTATCCAGGAGCTACTGCTATGGGTATAGAATTGTTTGCTAAAATAAAGGAAAGGCAGGTCAAATATTTAGAAACCTTCTTTCATTTTAGGTGTACTTAGACATATATGAATCAAATAAATATATCTGCTTTTTTAACTATTAAGAAATGCTACCTTATTTGGGCAGTTGCAGAAATAAAAATAAAAAATCATCTTTGAAACATATGAAAAATATTGGACTGAAAAAGATACCAATCTATATTTTAGTGGGCTTAACAGGCAAAGAATGCTGAATGGGAAGAACAATATATTTCACCTGACGTAATAGGTTTTCACAACATGCTAATCTAGGTTGAAATGGGGTTGGGTATTTCAGTGTGTTGTGAGAATCCAGCAATTACTTTACCATGTTATAAGAACTTAAGCCATCATGCCAATTTGCTATAGAGTGTATTACTTTAGGTGAAATATATTATTTGAACATGGTTGTGTTTTTCTGATCTAATCAACGATGATTATACAATTATCAAATGCAACCTGCCCTTCTACCCTGTTTCCCTGAAAATAACACCTCCCCGGATAATAAGACCAATTATGCCTTTGAGTGCATGTGCTAAAATAAGCCGTCCCCTGAATATAAGTCCTTCCCAAAATAGCCACGAGGTGATCATGCTCGCCGCCTCCTGCACCTCAAAAATAGTAAGACTTCCCTGAAAATAAGGCCAAGCACTTATTTCAGGAGTCAAAAGAAAATAAGATCCTCTCTTATTTTAGGGAAAACATGGTAATGCTGGAATGGACATGTTTTATTTACTAAATATGTACAGTAGCCTTGGCAGCTACTGTAGGTACAGAAACTGTAACAGGAGAAGACTTACTCATATAGTTCCAACTAAACTACCAGCATAAAGCAGGGGTGAAAAACTCTACAGCATTCTGAATTAAATCTCCAAGCATCATTTGTATACCAACATATTAGTTCCTTAGCCTTTAGTGAAATATGTTTCCCACAGCAAATTAATAAAATAATGCTTATATAAAAAGTTGCTAAAGGAAAGAGTTAGGTGTATATTCTCTGGACCTTCCTTGAGACTTTTCCTGCAACCTGCCAAGAGTTCAGTTCTTGAATCTTGGCTACATTTATTAATATATTAATCCTAACCCTTACCAATTATTTTATGGGAATGCCTATGACATACTTTTCACATTTCAATGCCAAATGTTCTACACTGACTAACCAGAGGTGGGTTTCAGCAGGTTCTGACCAGTTCTAGAGAACTGGTAGCGAAAATTTTGAGTAGTTTGGAGAACCGGTAAACAGCACCTCTAACTGGCTCTGCCTCCACTGCCTCCATCTGTTCTCTGCCTTCTGACTCCCAGCTGATCGGGAGGGACTGGGGATTTTGCAGTATCCTTTCCCTGCCACACCCACCAAGCCATGCCCACAGAACCTGTCATAAAAATCTTTGAATTCAACCATTAAATTACCAATTGACAGAAAAAAAAGAGTAATACTCACCTTTATTTTCCATAGTTATATACACTTGGCTTCTGAAAAATAAATAAAATTTAAAAGCCTTTTAACTAAATTATAGTATACTTCCAGTACTGTGCCTGTGAATCATTTGCTAAAAAACAAATGTTTACCCAAGCTTAACGTATCCATGTTTGTGCTTGAGAAAAACGTCTCTTACCTACCCTTTCTATAGACTGCATAATCTTTAAAGCACAATTATACCACCAAACAAAACGATTACGTTACAAATTCTGGACCACTCTGTTTCCATTTTCAGCTTTGTGGTTACCAAGCAATGCAGGATTGCTTGAAAACAACATTAGCTACAGAGTCTTCCCTGAGTTATAGCATGGCAGCGGGAGGGAACTTCGGAATTGATAGGGAAAGCTATCTGGCCCAGATCCAATCAGTGTAGCTATATGCTTTTCAATTGCACAATCATTTACATTTGAAGATGACTTTCCACAGAAACTTATATAAGGGCATGCATAAGCACACTAGCATGCCTACTGTCCCTGTCCTATTGTTTCCTTTTATCCAAATCCATCTCATGTATTCATAATCTTGTTTATACTTGTATATGTTTTCTAATATACGCTTGACAAAAATAAAATAATATAGAACTTTTAGTAAATCATTCGTACAGCCATTCTTGATTACACTTTTATGTGCTGTTCTAGAATCTCTGTTATTTCTGTTTAACAAGATAGCTTTTTAATTTAATCAGGTTTTTCTGAAATTTGATTTGCAAGAGAGAAAAAAACTGAAGACACAGCTGTGTAAATCTAAACGAAACCAAATATTTACACCCGGGGAAAGCCAAGATAAAGTGTAAGTCATATGCTAGCATGGATCTTTTATTAGATGGGCAGTGAAGCTGTAACTGAATTTCAGTGCTATTTGTTATTTTAAAAAATGAAAATTGTTGTTGTTGGCCTTATCCCTGTGAGTAGACAATTATTAATTTCATTTGTTTATTTTTAGTTACCAAATTTAGAAATTGACAACCTCCTTGTTTATTTGACTACGTACAAATAAAATATTAAAACATAAAAATGTATATAAAATATAAAAGAGGCGAATATGGTTAAAATTGAGCATTAAAATTTAATTAACGGCTGGGGGACGGCCTTCAGGACATTAAACAGCCCCATGGCAGCAAGTTTACCTACGAGCCTCCAAGCAAGACAGCAGAGCCAGTTCTGTTGACATTTCTGAAAGGCCAGGAGAGTGAGTGGGTCTATGTTATCTTTGGGGGAAGGAGAATGGTCCAAAGGGCAGAACAATGGCAGAAAAGGCTGCATTACTGTTACTATTAATCTCCTATCATTCCTATCACCACCTCCTCCCACTTAGGATTGCAGGACTGTAACTTGTTGCTTGTATCCTATGACTTCTTATTGATATTGTTTCTTGATTGCTTATTTGTACCCTAAATGACTATCAGTACGTGTTGCACCTTATCATTCTTGACAAATGTATCTTGTCTTTTTATGTACACTGAGAGCACATGCACCAAAGACA
>JANHFT010088274.1:0-10510 GCA_032467955.1 Pseudoxenodon macrops | reverse complement strand
GCAATAAAGATTCCACCTGCTGAACTATTCAAAAATATTTCAAATTGTAGGTTCCTCTATTGGCAAGTTGATTTAGATATATAAAAAATATCTACCATATCCATATTCCAATAGATACACATGCAACCAAAGAGAACAATTTGTCATTCGTCTAATAGATATTGTGGCTAAAATGTATGCTAGGTTCCTCTTGAGTAGAATTGAGAGTGTGTAGATGAAAGGTGCATCCTTGCAGAAGAACAAGCAGGCTTTAGAGAGAGGAAATCTGTAATTGACAATTGATTTAGTAATTGATAATTACTAAAAATGTCAGAAAACAACAATGTGCTGATCTTAGTGCAGCCTTTGACACAGTAAAAAAAGAAATATTATGGAGGAAATTACCCTTAAAATAGAAACCAGGCCCTGGACAAAACCTTTTCTACAACTCTTCTTTGAGAGGGTGGATTGGACTCAATGACACCATGGGAAGAAGGATTGCTACTTTCCAAGGGATAAGACAAGGGTGCATAATTGAACCATTGCTATTCATTGTTAATGACTTACCTGCACTAATGAACAAACTTGAAGTATACATCCTGAGTCCCTAAATCTGTATTGTAACACTTTGTTATAGACTGAAAATATATGTTTTTATTAAATGTATTGGCCACCCATCTTATCACAGGATAATTCTATTTGTATCATACTCTCAATGTTGGTTGTGTGGCTGTGAAGAAGACTTTGATTCTACTATCATAATACTTATCTATTATTAACAAATCATAGTCAAAGGTTTGATCTTTGGAAAAGGACATCATAGCCATTGATAGCTTTTCAATGTTCAACAAATGGAGTAACACCTTTCCTTACCTAGTTTTCTCAGAGACTAGATCTTGGCTCCCTCATGAGGAAATTTACTGCTTCCATTTTAAAATATCATAGCTACCCACCTTCCTTAGTCCCATTTATTAATGTATATAATGCCAAGGTTAAGCCCATGCTCTTATTTCAAACTGAGGTTTACTACTTAAAATATATCAATACAAGCCCAATCACGCAATCTGAGAAGTATCTTGCAGGTACTGTAGATATAGGGATATCAGCTATTGTCCTCAGAACTGAACTGGGAATGTATATAATTTATTCTTTGTCTAAAACCAGGGCACATACCAGCTTTATCAATCGGATGGGCAGCATAACAACTTTAATATAACGTAACGTAACGTAACGTAACGTAACGTAACGTAACGTAACGTGTGGAAACTATGGAACCTGTCAAACTCCAAAAGTTCTGTATTTTGGAGCAGGCAAATCTTCAATTAAAGATGCCTTGGTTTGTACAACTGACAAATTATATTGGGATCTCCCTTTCTCTCATACAACTGTAGAAAAAGGTAAAAAGGTTTCTGCACAAAACATCCAGGATATCAAAGCAAAAAAAGATACAAGCATCCTAAGTAAAATTGGCACCTTGAAATGGATGTGCCACTATATACATAACTTCCAAACTGCAAAGCATTAAATAAAGAAATGCATAAACATCTTAGGGTAGTATTTACTCAAGCAAAGTTTGAGGAGTTGGACAAAATGGAATATTTTCCTTACAAGTTCCTTACAATGGAGAGTAGCTTCCAGAGATAGAAGTTGTAACATATCTATTATTTCAATGTGAATTCTATAAAAAAGATAAGTCAATATCTTGAAATTCACAATAGACAGATGACCTAATGGGATCCTTGTATTAAAATAATGTATTTCCTGTCCAGTCAGAATTCAAAAAAATATGTTTAGAATGAACCTTTATTGGAACAAATCGGTTCAGTTGATATTTCCATATGCAAGTCTCATGCAAAAGTTTAAGAGGGTGATCCAGAAATATGATTTGCATTCTTTATACTTATTTTCTTCTACTTATTTCTTTTATTCTATATTTATGTATAGTTAATGTCCTGTGTTTTATACTTTGTATCTTGATATGGACTGATAACTAATCAGCAATAATCTATTCTAATATGTTCATGGGAACAAAGTTGAATTTATTAAAAGCCAATATTTTGGACTTGAACTGACCCCAAATGTAACAGAGCATTTTTCATTGCTTTTTCAGATCAATTGTGCATTTGGTTCAGAAGCTCTGAAGGAAAAAAGCCAATTTCCCTTTCATCATCAGCTTTTACCCAAAAAAGGGTTCTTCTACAAAAGAACTGTCCAAGTGCTTCTCCATTTCAGATGGACCTTGATTGGTCTCTTTGCTTCAGATACAGAGGAGGGAGAGAATTTCATGAGGAGTTTGACTACTTTGCTTGTCAGTAATGGAATATGTGTTGTCATATCACAACAATTCTCAACAACTGGAAATACAGCAGCCTTCAGGGATGCCTTCTCTAAATGGAGACAAGTCAATGTCTTCGTTCATTTCATAGAATTTGTTTCTCTTTTGGACAGAATTCTTCCTTTCCATTTAACACTTATGCGTTTGCCAGGACCCATTGAAGGGAAAATCTGGATCATGGCAACTTATGTGGATTGCCCAATTAAAAGCAGTAGAATTCTCAGGTTTGTCCATAGTATTTGGAACTTCGCTTTTAAGGTTAGAAAAAGGCGAAACGATTATGGCTTTGAGCCAGATCTCTTTCTGGAACCCAAATATGAAGATAAGTCCTTTCACTGTTCTTTTTCCAAGCACATCTTTTCTGTCAAAGGACGAAGAAGATGTACCCAGAAATCACCACTGGAGACCCAAAAGAAAAGGAACAGTATCTGGATGTACAATGACTCCTACATTTACAGTTTCGTTTTGACTCTAGCCCATGCCTTGAACGCTGCATATTTATCCATATACTGGAGGAGGAGAAAGTATCATAAAAATATATTGGGGGCTCCAAGGCTGCAACCATGGCAGGTATGAGATCCTGATAAGGATCCATCAAATTAAATTCTTTTTGAGACGGAATCCAAAGGGGAAGAAGGAGAACCATCTCAACCTCCTTGTGCTAGAAAAGGCCAGCAGATTTGGCCAATCTAATTGCTCAGCACCAAAGATCCAGCACATGCATTTTAATATTAAACCCAGTTAAATTAAAAAAGGATACATGTATTTTTAAAAATTGCTTTATGTATAGATTTGTGTCTATACATAAAATGTTGCCTTTATAAATTTGAAAGAAAACCTGAGAGCACCTAAATCAACCCCTCTTCTCTGTAGGAATCCCAGTTAAAGCTTCTTTGAATGATGGCTGCTTAGTCTTTACATTGAGTTAATCTGTGAAAGGGAGACTGAACTTCTCTGCTATATTGGCTCACTTCTAAGACTCTTCATCCCATTAGGATGTTTTTCTTTATATTCCATCAGATTCTCCTCTCTTGTAATTAAGTTCATTTTACTGTGTCCCACAGTGTGAAAAAAATCTTAACCTTTTTTCTAACATCTTTCAGTTATTGGAAGTGTGTTCTACCCTCTCTTCTTCAACAAATAAAGTGTTTAGTTGGAAAAGATCTTCCCAGTCTTGTTATTTTCAGCTCCTGTAGACCAACATGGCTTTTCTCCTTGTTGACTTTCCTGAAGTTTAAGAGCAATTCCTTTGATATCTTCCTTGACTTCTTTACCCTTCCCTAAATCTGATCCAGGCTTTCTGTAATGTTTTCTCCAATGTGATGTGTGAAATAAGACCTGGTATTTGATTGGCATATCTTCAAAGTGTGATGTCTGCAATTTCCTAACATTTTTATGGATGTTCTGCCTTTTTTCCACAAGCATCAAATAGAACATAGAATAATAGAGTTGGACTTACCTTGGAGGTCATCTAATCCAACGCCCTGCTCAAGCAGGAGATCCTATACCATTTCAGACCAATGGTTGTCCAGTCTTTTCTTAAAAGCCTCCAGTCATGGAGCACCCACAACGTCCGAAGGCAATCTCTTCCATTGGTTGATTGCTCTCACCATTAGAAAAATTCTCCTTAGTTGTAGGTTGCTTCTCTCCTTGGTTAGTTTTCAGCCATTGTTTCTTGTCTTGCTTTTTGGTACTTTGGAAAATAGTTTGATCTTCTCATCTTTGTAGGAGCCCCTCAAATATTAGAATATCCATATAACATCACCTCCTATCCTTTTTATTAGACTAGACAATTCCTTTAACCATTCTTTGTATGTTTTAACATTAGTTCTGCATATATTTTAGTATTTGTATGTTTTAGTAACCATTCTTCATATGTTTCACTTTGCTGGCTCACATTTAGTTTGCAAACAACTACTATTTTGAGACCATTTTCACAAGTTTGGTATCCCTTATCTTTCTTCCCATGTATCATTAATGACATTAGCACCAAATTAATTATATGTTTCTTATGAAATCATTAAAATACAACTACTGCTAATTTGTTATAATCAGTGACCAGTAGACACACTATACATAATATTATGAGGAAAAAGTACAAATTAAAGCTTACGGAAATGTTTATACACTATTGTAGATGCCATCTATTTGTTCTTATATGAAATACCATCATTTGTCAAATCCTAGTTCTTAAAAATCAGATATTCTTCCATTGGATTTTGTTTATGATCTCCTCCCTATCAGGGAGACCTCAAAATAGCTTTTTCTATGAGTTAGTACAAATCATGCATCATGTCATGGCCCCATCAGAGGCCAGGTCCAAGGAGGGGGAGGGGCTGACAGAGAAAGATGATCCAGCCTCTCTGGCCCTGGAGGAGTTACCAGAGGAGCAGGATGAGGCAGGCCTGGGTCTCTCAATCCTGGGAAGGGTCGTCAGAGAGGAAGAGAGAGCGCAGGACAACAGAGCAAGGGGGAGGAGACGGAGAAGACAGGCAATGGAGCAGAGGAGTGACAGATTTCTAGAGTAGAGCAACTTCCTCCCCCACCTGATCCCCGAGCACAGAGAATGGAGAAGAGGTGGAATAAGCTCAGAGCAACCCAGAAACTTGGGAAGAGGGCACCCCACCCCTCATTACCAGGCCCAGCTGAAGAATATGATTTAACAAGACACTGAGGGGAGGGGCATTTGTCAGGAACAATGTTCTCTATAATTGATACATTTTAACAGTATATGCATTTTATCAATATGTAATTGACAAATTTTGCTGAACCTTTAATTTTCACTTTTGAAGATAGTGGTAACATATTTTCTCACAATATAGCATATGAGCAAATTTGACATTTTAGAAGATGGTTTAAATTGTGCAAAGACCATTGGAGAAAAGAAACTAAGTTTACTGCTTCTAAGGTTCTTGGATGTTTCTATTCTAGTTTCATCCCTTTCTGGCTAAGAAGGAGTTTTGGAATTTTTCTCGGGACAAACTCTACTTGAAACCAAACGGAGATGTAGAAGGAGATGTAAAGATTGGGAGCTGCATGCTTTCCGCTAAGGAGAATTCTGTACTAGAAAACATGGGGAATTTTGAAAGACAGAGACCTATCAGCAACCAAGATGCTCTTTCAGAGCTAAAGTTGCTCAGGAAGGTGGGTTAAATAATCACATTTTTTCTCTCTCTTCCACAGCTTTAGGACTCATTTCAATTGGGCTAAGCCTGATGAATAAGTGGATGACCTTGACTGAGAATTGAATGTGGGGACGAAAACCCTTGTCGGTTTCTTAAATGACTTTTGTACTATTGAGCAATATGTCCTTCAGAGGCTATTATATGGAATACTGTTTTAAGTCATTCAGCCATGCTAAGGGGCTACACCTTAGGATAGAGATCAAAGGTCAATTTGTGTCCTCTTTGCAATCTGGTATCTCCATAAAAAAGCTCCATAAAAATTACAGAGGCTCTGAAATCCTGGTGATTGTGCCACTGATAGCCTCATGTTTGATTGTTCCTTACCCCAATGTATCAAACAAAAAGGCAATTATATTGGGCAGTTTCCAAGTTCTCAATGGTGTAGAAGAAAGGCATGGAAAACTCTGGCCAAGGCTGATGTTTTTAAGAACATCATCAACTATAAACCTGCCCTTTCAGGGAACATTGGTTCCCAAACATGAGAAACTGAATCAAGCAAAATTGAATCAAGACTGTTGGGCCCAGTGGGAAATAAGTTTTGGAATTAATATTCATCTTGTCCTTTGTTGGGGAAATTGTCATTTCTTAGGCAAGGTCCATAGTTTGTGATGTTCTTAAGCAAACCAGAGCTGGTCAGATTTATGCTTCTCATGCAACCCACTAATGCAATAGGCCTTCTGTATCTAGAAAAAAGGGCCAAGCTTTCAGTTCATAATCATAATGACTGGTCTGATGGGAGATAATTCCCTGGCCAAGAAAACTGAAGCGTTCAAACTTGACTTGAAAGTCAAGTGGTTATATCAGAATTAATGATGGAGAACTAGAAAAGAAAGTCTATTTAGTTCTGGCCTTTGATTTCTAAGAAGGTACTTAATCTGAAAGCCACTAGAATGCAATTATTAATCTTGATAGTTAGCTTCCCTGGGGGGCGGGATGGGGTGGAATGAAGGCTCCAAATTTATCTAATAATAAATATGGGTCTGTCCTTCCATGGCATCTGGTGTCACCTCATTATCATTTTTCAACTGAAAGAACATTTTCTTGTATATCTAATTGTGTTTTATATATATTTCTTTCTGACAAAGGGCTCATAATCATGGTCCACATGCTGTAGCAACAGATGTTTGGATTATTATTTTTTTGAGCCAATGTTCTCATGACTTTGTACTTTTCCTCCATTTCTAGAAAAAAACTTAAGTCTCCTTTGACTAAGTTAGCAACCATTTAAATTGAAGAAAATATTACAGAAAAAAACAAGACCATCTCCTTTAAAGTTGACCATCCTGATTTGTTTTATGTTACTATGTATTTATATATATTTATATGATGAAGTCCAGAGGCTACTCGGCTAATGTTCATGTTGGCCTCCATTTTCCATAGATAGTTATAGTCTTGACACATTTTCTTTGTCATTCCTTGTTTTCTGCTTAGTCTCTTCCTGAATCCAAATGTGTAGAAAGTTGTCATCCAGGATTTGTCAAGCAGGTTCGAGAAGGACAGCCAGTTTGCTGCTATGACTGTGTCCCTTGTCCAGAAGGGACCATCTCTACTGAGGAAGGTGGTTGAACAAAAAATAAAAAAATGGGTGGGTCTCATGCCAGTGGATTTATCCAGAGCAGTTTTATGAAACTGCAAATTAAAAAACAGATTGCAGTTCCGCCATTTTTTAACTTATTTTTAAATTACACACTTTTATATCTCAGTGGAAGAATAACAAAACAAGCTTGAATAAGGGGCTGGGAAGAAATAGGTGTGTGTGGCAGATTTGGCAAGCTTTACTAGTGCTAGATAAAATCTCTTTTCTACTTTTTGGTTTGGATGTATCCTTCCATGTTTATCTATCTGAGAACCTTTGAGTTCTTTGAAACTTGAGGAATGGTATTACCTCAACTTCCAGGAAGAGGGGTTTCTACATGGGCCTCCGCTTGAGGATTACTAAGAAGATGACACCAATCCAGAATGAGATGGCATGGATAGTTACAGTTGCACCTCATTAAACCCATTTAAGAATTTATGTAAGTAGATACCCCAGATTGTTTGCAGGATTAACTTTCTGTACCAGTGAATTTTCACCATTATTTACTTCCAACAGTGTAGCTTTCCTATCAAGATTCAGCAAATTACACAGGGAAATCTTCATGTCCAATGACTTCCTTCCTTCATAGACCTTAATTATACTCTGTGTGTGTGTGTGTGTAATGAGATTCTTCTTAATCTTCTTCTGTGCAATTGTTAAATTATGGAATTGTTTCAGAAAATGTTGCGTTCATCAGGCATTCTCCCAAGACTATTTTTTGAAAAGTAAAAAGACAGAATAGTAAAGAATTGTATCTGCTGAAAATCAACAAATTGTTTTTATACTTTCAGAAATATTTACTATTTACTGGGGCTTTCCTTTCTCTCAGTATCAGCTAAGAAGGTATTCTGTAAAAAGTAAAAGAACAAATATTAAAGAAATATTGGTGTTTCGTTTCCTCAGATATGGAAAAATGCACCAAGTGTCCAGATGAAAAATATCCAAATGAGGAGCGAGTTCATTGTATTCCCAAAGTCATATCCTTCCTGTCTTATGAAGAACATCTGAGTATTATCCTGCTCTCTTTTACCTTACTCTTTTTCCTAACCACAAGCATGGTTTTAGTCATATTCATTAAATACCGAGAAACTCCCATCATCAAAGCCAACAACCGAGACCTCTCTTACATCCTCCTGGTGTCCCTCCTGCTTTGCTTCTTGTCTCCTTTTCTCTTCATTGATGAACCAAGGAAAGCCACCTGTCTTCTCCGACAGGCGGTTTTCAGCATCATTTTCTCAGTTGCCATTTCTTCTCTTTTGGCAAAAACGATCACAGTGGTGCTGGCTTTCCTGGCCACAAAACCAGGAAATAGTGTGAAGAGATGGTTGGGGAAGAGTTTGGCCAGCTTCATCATCCTTTCTTGTTCTGCTGTCCAAATAATCATTTGCTCCACCTGGCTGGCAGTTTCTCCTCCATTCCCTGACTCTGATCTGCACTCCAAGCCTGGAGTGATCATCCTTCAGTGCAATGAAGGCTCTGTTGTCATGTTCTACATCACCCTCAGCTACATGGGCTTACTGGCTTCCATCTGCTTCACGGTGGCTTTCCTGGCCAGAAATCTCCCTGGGGCCTTCAATGAAGCCAAGCTGATCACCTTCAGCATGATGGTCTTCTGCAGTGTCTGGGTCACATTTGTGCCTACCTACCTGAGCACCAAAGGAAAATATATGGTGGCTGTTCAGGTCTTTTCCATCTTGTCATCCAATGCTGGTCTACTGGGCTGCATCTTCGTCCCCAAGTGCTACATTATCATTCTGAGGCCAGATCTGAATACAAAGGAGCAGCTTACGACCAGAAGAAATGTAGAAATGTGAGACAGAGGAATTTCCATTTAAATGTTTATTGTATACAAAAAATGTAGAGGGGAAAAATAAACAACAACAAAAATAAACAGGTTAATCTAGAAAATTGCTGAAGGTCTTTTCTGTACATGAGGGGACCATGTACAGGTTCGGGTTAATGTCAGCATTCCAAATATCATCTAGAATTAAATCAGAATCCAAGGCAAAGCATTCCTCAAAGTTCCAATTTATTAAGAGACATGTTGGCACATCCGTGGAAACTTGGATTTGAGAATTCCCAGGTTTTCACCAGTCATTTGAAAGTTCAAGATCTTGCCCTCACACCACAACTCTGTCACATGGCCCAATCACCCACTTTCATCCCTGTAGGTTTGCCCATCTCATTCCGATCAGGTGCAAAGACAAAGGATGATTTTGGCATTCTAGAAAGAATGTTATTATGGCTACTGTACATATCTCCAACTCCTTACTCTTCCCCCTCCCATTTTCCCATGATAGAAAATGCATAGTAGAATAATAGAAAGTGTGGCAGGCCAAAGACCCAACAGACATAAATGTAGGCCTGACAGGGATTTTATTTAAAATTATTAAATGGTGGCTACAAAATAGTGTTGAGAGAAAAAAAAAGTTATTGAAAGAGTGGGAATGTTTTAACAAATTAGAGAGATAGAGGGAATGCATGAGGCAACTTGGACACTTCATTTCTCATTACATTCTATCAAACTTGGCATATCAACTGATATGTTTCTTTTTATTTAGACAAAAACTATTTCTGAAGGATAATAACAATACATAGCTTGAAGCAATTAAGAAACAAAAACAATAAAACTCCAGGACCAGATGGGATCTCTGCAGAAATATATTAAAAATTTCAAGAAACAGTGGAGGAAATGATGCTGAAAATTTACAATGAAGCATTGGAAAGAGCAAAAATGTCAAACTCATGGAGTGACGCATTCATAACATTAATTCCAAAAGAGGATATAGATAATCAATTAATTGGAAATAGGTTTTTACCCATAAGACAAATATGGAATAACACGAGAATAATAATGAATGTATTAGTGTACTATGAAGCACATCCAGGGAAACAACCAGCATTACTTTTGGTAGACGCACAAAAGGCATTTGATAATTTAAGCTGGCAGTTTCTCGTCATGCAATTAACCAACATGAAATTTGGAGAGAAATTCAACAGAATGATTAAGGAAATATACAGAAATCAAACAGCTAAAATACTGGTAAATGGTGAATTAACAGAGAAAGTCTCAATAAATAAAGGAGTGAGGCAAGAATGACCATTATCCCCTCCTTTTATTTATCCTTTCATTAGGTTCTCTTATCACACATTATGGGAAATTTGACAATAAAAGGTCTAAAAATTAAAAAGGAAGAATAGAAAGTGCAGGCATTTGCTGATGATATGGTTTTCATAATAGAAGATCCCCTCATAACAGGGAAAACATTAATTCAAAAAATTGAGAAATGTGGCATGGTTGCAGGCTTAAAAATAAAAAATAAATAAAACAAAGATAATAACTAAAAAATTGGCACAGGAGCAAAATAAGGAACTAGAAAGAATATTGGGAATGCAAATAGTTAAAAAGGCAAAATATCTAGGAATTTGGCTGAC
>JANHFT010088047.1:0-10517 GCA_032467955.1 Pseudoxenodon macrops | reverse complement strand
TGAGGGTAGGAGTTGAAACAATTTATGTCCAGGATGCGAGGGGTCAGTAAATATTTTCACGGCTCTCTTTTTGACTCATGCAGTGTACAGGTCCTCAATGGAAGGCAAGTTAGCAGTAATTATTTTTTCTGCAGTTCTGATTATTCTCCTCTTACTTAATGCCTCTGAAAATATTTATGTGATTTATGTTTCCCTTCCCATATGAAGGTACGCCAGCCCATCTGTAAACCATGTCCCTCTATTGTTAGAATCCTTTTGTTTCTAAGCAGAATCCATTCTTTCACCCATGTGGCCGCCGCTGCTTGATGATATAGTTCCCATTCTGGGAGTCCAAATCCTCCTCTGCTCCTTTTGTCTTACAACATTTTCAATTTTATTCTAGATTTTTTCCCCACTCCAGACAAATTTCCTAATAATTTTATTTAAATCTGTGTAAAAAAAATTCCTAACCTTATCGGAACCGTTTGAAATAAATAAAGAATTTTGGGTAGTACATTCATTTTTATAGCTGCTATTCTTCTCAATAATGATATCTGTAATTTGTTCCAGTTTTCCAAATCTCTTTGAATCTGTTGTGTTAGTTTAATATAACTATCCTCTTTTATTGTCAAGCATTTTGCTGTCATCCAAATTCCCAAATATTTGACTTTTTTAACAATTTGTATTCCCAGTTTCTCCTTCAATTTCTTATCTTGTTTTTGTGTAGTTTTTTGGTATTATCTTTGTTTTTCCTTATTCATTTTTAATCCTGCAACCTTTCCAAATTCCTCTATTTCTTGTATTAATTTCCCCCCCGAATTTAATGGTTCTTCTAAAATAAAAACCATATCATCAGCAAATGCCAAAGTCTTGTATTCTTCCCTTTTTATCTTAAGGCCCCTTATTTCAGTAGCACCTCTAATGCTTGTATAAATAATAGAGGGGACAGAGGACATCCTTGTCTAACTCCCTTCATTATCCTCACTGTCTCTATCATCTCCCCGTTTACCATAATTTTAGCCAATTGTATTGAATATATTGTTTCAATCATTTTAATAAATTTATTGCCGCATTTCATCATTTTCAATTGTGTTATGAGGAATCTCCAATTTAAGTTGTCGAACGCCTTTTGCGCATCTACAAACATAAGTGCCAATTGTTCACCTGGGTGCATCTCATAATATTCTAACACATTCATAATCATTATTGTATTATATCTTATTTGGCAATTGGAAAGGAATCCATTTTGATCCGGATGAATTATTTGATTTAATTTTTTTTAGTCTTTCTGCCAGGATTGTTGTGAATATTTTATAGTTCGAATTTAGAAGCGATATTGGCCTGTAATTTTTAATTTTGTGTTTATCTGTTTCCTCTTTTGGAATTAGTGTTATGTATGATTCTATCCATGAGTTTGGTATTTTGGCATGTTCTAAGGCCTCATTATATAGTTCTAACATTTTTTCTTCTAGCGATTCCTGCATCTTTTTATACATTTCTGCTGGTAGCCCATCCGGTCCTGGCATTTTATTGTTTTTCTGTTTTTTGATGGCCTCTTTTAATTCTCTAAGTGTTATTCTCTTATTTAATTCAGTCCCTACCTCCTCTGGCAAGATTGGTAAATTCCTTTTTCCAAGATAGTTCTTAATATCTGTTTCTTTGATTTCTTCTTGTGTATATAACGTTTTAAAGAAATTTTGAATAATGATCTTTTTCTGTTCTATTCTGTGTTGTAGCTCCCCCTTATCATCTTGCAGTTGTTGCATATTCCTTTTTGCTCTTTCTTTCTTTAATTTATGAGCCAACCATCTACCTGGTTTGTTTGCAAGTTCAAAATAGTTTTGTTTCATTGTTTTGAAGATTATATACCATTTCTTCTTGCGTTATCAAATTTATCTTATGCTTAGTTAATTCCCTTTCTTCTTCTTCTTTTTTTGTTTTGTGGATCTTCCTGTGTTAGTAATTTTAATTCCTTAAGTCTTGCATATAAAATTTCTAATTTTCTCTTTTTTTCTTTGTTTTTCCTTGCTATATACCCAATATGCTTTAATATATGCTTTACATATGCTTTAATTGTATCCCATACATTTTGATTCGATGTTTGTTCTTTTGTATTTTCTTTAAAGAAGAAACCTAATTATTTTTCCATCATTTGTATATATATTTTTCTTTCAAAATATTTTGATTTAGTGTCCATCTCACTTTTTGTTTTTTCAATCCCTTCCTTATAATGCTTCATTATTGATTTCCACAATTTTTCCCTATGTTCAGAAGGTCTTCAAAAGAAATGAGTCACCGTAGTCTACAAGAAACCAGGAACATCTCCTGAGGGCTTCTGGTCAGTAGCATTCCTGACCCATGAATGGATGGTGGAGATTGGAACTGGGGGCTCAGTCTTGAAAGAAAAGAAAAAGAACATTGAGCTTTGTTAAAAAATAGAAAATATTCATGAGGATCCAACTGAACAGGAATGGTCTATGGAAACCACTGTTGTCTCCTCCAATTGCATCCTGGGTTTCAAGCAGAAGTTCTTTCCAACCCCGAACCTTTGTAGACCTGCTACATATATGTTGTGGCCCGGTGGCAGAGCTGGCAACAGAGTCGGACAGTGAGGAGGTTGGGGAGGAACATTTGTGAGCCCTGGAGGCTGGGGAAAGCTCAGACAAGGGCTCTGCGTCGGAGGCAGAGAGGGAGCTAGACATCAGTGAGTCAGAAGAAAAATTGGAGCCTGTGCCCGGTGTGTGCATGCACAGAGCTGCCAGAAGACAAGAATAACTAAGAAAGCAGGGTCGACTTGGGAGTAAAGCCACACCTTGGAAGGGATTGGCCTCTCACATAGGAAATAGAAGAGGAATGAATGGGGAGTGGCCTTTTGCAGGAAACCATTCATTCATTCGGTTGTGTCAAAACTGGAAAGATCACCTTTGTGGCCCAGATGATTGCATCAGAGCGAATGGTGAAATCTTGGCCTGGGGAAGCCCCAGGATCTATCTGTCCAACTTTCACAGGGACAAAAGATTGATTGGGGAGGAAAACCCAGTTGAGAAGATCATATTGAGAAGATCCCAGACCATTTTCTGAGAAGGAGACTTCCTCTCCAGCACTGTTGTTGAAGTGGACATTCCTCAAATAGGGGAGAATCTGAAAGAAAAGAGACCTTCAGAAATTGGAGTTAACCACCTGAAAGCCACAAAGGAGGCATCATGGCTTCTATCATTCTGTGATTGTCAGCATCTTAGGTGAATGCTTGAAAAGCTAGACACATTCCCTTGGTGGAGATCCAAACAATCAGGAGTAACATCAAACATTTGACTCATTTGACTACAAAAGGTTTTCTTTTCTTAACAATTGGGCATTTGTATCTTGCCTTCTTCCCTGCCAACTGGACCAGAATGATATTTGTATGCCAAGATTTTAATTCTGTCCTCCCAATTCTCTTGTATGATTATGCTCCCATCATACTTGGCTAAATACATTTTTAAATACTTATTTTGATCCAAGATCTTGTAAATGACAAATACATCTACATCACTCCACTATCTAGAGTACTTAACAACTGTGAGAAAAAATGTCATAAAATGGGACAAAATCTACTTAACAGCTGCCATGGGTACTTTGTACTCAATTGTGGTTATTACTTAGGGTTCACATGTACGTACTTCTTTGATATTATTGTTTTTAAATAATTCCTACCCCAATCTGTTCTGAGATGCGCTAGTATGGTAGTGTACAGATATTTAACCAGTAATTCAGGAAGTACATACAGGAAACTTTCCTTCTAAGGATCTGTGGACTGAATATAGATTACCTGCCATGGCTGCACATTTGAGATCTTCTTTACAAGCTTCATTGTGGCTGGCTGGGCTTGTGATCCAAACATTGCATGTAGTCCATGTGCCACAGCATAAATGGCATTGTAGATATTGTAACTTTCACCTGTCATGCTCGTTTCAAAAATGTGACTTGGCATATTCTGCAAATTTTCTCTTCCTGTACATTGTTTTTTCTTCTTTCCTAGTTTGTTGATGTTGCAGTCAAAGACTTTTGCCCACCATTCTGGGAGAAAGACGTTCCCTTTTGGGTTCAAAGGGTCCAAAGACATGAGAAAATGGCTGAATTCTGAGATATCTCCTGTGTGGTCCTTTAATTGCAAAGCCCCATGGAAGGGCTTTACAACTTCCAATCCATATTCAGCTGCTCCCACATTATGTTTCCATTGGGAAGTTAGGATCCAAACTTTCGGAGGCAATGACCTTTTGAACATTATGTGAGCATGCAGAGCTGACTGTATATGTGCATTAGTATGAGGGTCTCCAAAGACAATAATCACATCAGCTTTACAACAGTTGTTTAAAAAGTGAGCAAATGTATTTATTGTAATAAGAAAATTATCAGATTTCAGCATTAGAGTGAAGGCCAGGCAAATCTCCTTCTCTTTCAGCATTGGCATCAGAGATGAGATGAAATATTCCCCACTGTCATCTTTGTTGGCTACCAATCCAACCCAGTTCCACTGGAAATACAGGAGCAGCTGGACTAAACCCACGTACTGAGGAGAATCCTTGGGATTAATCCGGAAGAAGGAAGGATAAACTCTTCTCTCTCCATCAGTGAACTCAAAGCCAACACCAAGCTGGAGAAAGTGATTTTCTTTTTTAAAAGACAAAATAAAGTTTTTTGGTGACTTTAGAGGCCACCATTGTCACAATCAGGGTGACTCAGCTAGAGCTACAAGTTAAGGATTCTTCCCTTCTTAGGAAGAGCCACCAGTTACATAATTGTTCTGGTTATGACAGATCAGAAGACAAGGGAAGAAACCATCAACCTGATACAGAGAATCATATACACTGACAAGGTGGCTACATCCACAAAGAATAAGTCTTGAAAGAATTCTTCCTGGCAAGGGTAACATTTCAGAAATATATCATTATCTAACATATCACTTTGGGATTATATAAAATATATCTTGACCCATAAAATATCAGAATAAACTTTAGCATGGATTCTCTAAGTCTCATGTCCTCCCCTCAACCTCTTTGGTTTCACCTTGAGCTTCTTCTGTGTCTGCTTCTGCTGTTTGTCTACTCCATAACTGTATCTAAAGGAGCCCCCTTACCTGTGGGACCTTGAAGATGCTGAAGGTGGAGGCCATCAGCCTTGAGGATTTGGAGTTGAGACCTCCAATGACAGAGAGCAGAGTGTCCTCCTTGTCACATTTGTAGCCTGGAACCATTCGACCTTGTGTGGAGACCAAGGAGTGGCTGATTAAGGAAATATTCTTCTCAGTCTGGCGATTGTCATAGATGTGGAAGCCAAGGGTGATGTTGGGCAGGAGAACCAGATCCTTGTTGACCTCTCTGACTGCAAACACCAAGGCCAGGAACTGCTGGTAATTCTTGGGTATGAGTCTACAGTGAGAAAAAAAATGGAGACCGTTACAGGAAAAGACACATATACAGGTAGAGCTTCTTTGGCCTTTCGTGGTGTTCTTTGCAGCAACAAGTTCCAGGTATAATTGGGTTATTTTAAACAAAGAAGGAAGGTCAAACTGTTCTGCTTTTTTGAGAGAACTCAAAGCCAACACTGAGCTGGAGAAATATATTCTTCTTTCAAAGACAAAGCTAAGCTTTATGATGACTTTGGTGGTCAACATCGTGTGGTTGATTGTCCCTCCATTCAGTCTGAATCACTTTGAGTGGCAGGTTTAAGCTTCTTCCCTTCTTAGGAAGAGGCACCAGTTACATATTTTGCTTGCTTATGGCACGTCGGAAGGCAAGGAAACAAACCATCCACGTGATACAGAGAATAAGCTACATTGAAAGAGTAGCTACAATTTTATGAAGCATTAATTTAGGAAGCAATTCCAACACAAAGAATTTTTCTTGGCAAAGTCAGCATTTAGGAAACATCTCATTATCCACCTCTATTGTGTTATATAGAAATCTTGACACAACAAACATAAAAATGGATTTAACTATCACGTGGATTCTCTAAGTCACATATTCTTGATAGTGCCAACCCCCCAACCTCTGGTTTCATCTTTGGTTTCTGTGTGTCTTCTTCATCTTTCCTGTGGGACCTTGAAGATGCTGAAAATGGAGGCCATCTGCCTTGAGGATTTGGGGCTGAGACCTCCAGCAACAGAGAGCAGAGGGTCCTGCCTATCACATTTGTAACCTGGGACCATTTAACCTGGTCTGAAGACCAGGGAGAGGCAGATTATTGAAATACTTTGGTGAAGGATAACCAGGTCCTTGTTGACCTCTCTGACTGCAGATATCAAGGCCATGGACTTCTGTAAGCCCTTTGGTATGACTCTATAGTGAGAAAAATCATTGGGGAAATTTTCAGGAAAGGCCATGCTGTTGGATTTGCCTTGCCATTTTTGGTGTTGTTAGGAGTCCCAGGTTTCATTGGTTTGAGTCCTCAGATGTTTCTTGATGAAAGTTGGGTGACTTTGTGAGAAAGGAGAAAGGCATTTCTCTTCATATCACAGACCATTTTATATGCCTTCTAAGATCCCTCCCTTCTTTCCTGTGCTCCAGTGTTTGTAATCCTTCCCAATTGCTCTACTAGCACCCTCATTAATCAGATTCTCTCTTGGAGCAGCTTCTTCAGCCCCTATTTATTAAAGATCATCAGCATAAAACTGAAGGGGTTTTATGCAACTCTTGGACACCGGAAAAGAATTGAAATTCTCTTTGTTCTTCCAACCATGACATTATGTCCAAATTAATATTATAACTCAACTTCTTCATTAAGTCAGCACAATTTCTAAAGTGTTGTCTCTTCTCACTTTTTCACTGATGAAAAATTCTGGAAAGTTAGAGAATCCAATTTTTTGTAACAGAAGAACAGAGTCGGAAGGGACCTTGGAGGTCTTATAGTCCAACCCCCTGCCCAAGCAGGAAACCCTATACCATTTCAGACAAATGTCCAGTGCTGTAGCATCCACAACATCTGGAGGAAAGTCGTTCCACTGATTAATCATTTGAAGTATCAGGAAATTTCTCCTTACTTCTAGGTTGTTCTCCCCTTGATTATTTTCCATCCATTGCTTCTTGTTTTGCCTTCAGGTGCTTTGGAGAATAGTTTGACCCCCCCTCTTCTTTGTGGCAGCCCCTGAGATACTGGAAGACTGCTATCCTGTCTCCCCTGGACCTTCTCTTCACTACACTAGCCATGCCCAGTTCCTTCCACTGTTCATTTTATGTTTTAGCCTCCAGTCCCCTCATCCTCTTTGTTGCTCTTCTTTGCACTCTTAACATTTTCTATATCATGGTGACCAAAACTTTTCAAAAAGAGCTTTAAATCTTAAAATATTAACAACTTGGCCCTTTACTGAGGAAAAAAAGCCAAAGCTATGAACTACACTGCAAACATGCTATTGCAGGTACTTTTGAAGGAGTCCCTGAATTTAAAGCAAAGGAAATAATTATCTACATCTTGTCCCTCCAGGTGAGACTTACGAACTCAGCATACGAAGCAAGAACGGGTCTTTTTGAAAGTCTGGGATTTTGGAAATAAGAATGGTTCCCAGGTGCAAATTCCCACCAATAATGAGATCACCAGGTCTATAGTAGCTTTCCTGTGACTGGAAATAATCCCTCAATAAACATACAGTTTGCGTCTTCTTAGCAGCAGTTGGAGGCAGGAGCCAGAAGAGCAACAGCAGCAGGAGAGGCAGCCGAGTCATTGTTGTCACCTCCCCTCCTAGATCATCAAGGTTTGTGCAGAAGCTGAATTGCAGGGAGAACTTGAAATATCACCAGAGCTTTAGCAGAATAGAGGCAGGCTGTCCCATATGGATGTCTCCAGGGTAAATGTACATCATGAATGCTTCCTCTTACCTGTGCTTGCTAGACTGAACTAGGCATGGAGACATGTTCTGTCCCCATTGGGAGAACATATTTTTTGAATGAGGAAAGTTTATGTAGGTAGAACTCCATAGGGGATACGTACCTCACAAATTACTGTTCTTCTGATAATTGTAAGGAAAAGCAATTGTCATATCCACTTAGCAATAGCGTCTCTTTGTATGCCAGAAAGGGAAAAACTTGTTTGTGTGTTCTTTGAAAAAGTGACTAAATTAGTGAATCAATGAAATTCAATAGCCATATGTACTTGGATATCAATAAGGCTTTTGACAAAGTAGGCTACACCTACCACTTGGTAAACGGTAAGATAGACAGCAACAGCACCAAACAGATTCATAACTAGATGCTCAGCTACACCTGTTGTGTAGCCCTCAATGGAAACATACCTAAATGGAGGGAAGCATGTATTGGGATACTCTATAAAGTTTTGACTTAGGTCCAGTGCTCTTCAAAATCTTCATAAATGATCTCAATGAGGGGAAGACTAAAACGTATGAAGAATGGCTGCAGGAATTGGATTTGGCCATTCTAAAGAAAAGAAGAATTAGTGGGGACATGAGAGAAGTATTCCAGTATTTGAAGGGCTGCCACAAAGAAGAGAAGGTCAATTTATTTTCCAAAGCACCTGAAGGGCAAGATAAGAAACAATGGTTGGAAACTAATGAAAGAGAAAGCAACCTAGAATTAAGGAGAAACTTCCTAACAGTGAGGACAATTAACCAGTTGAACAGCTTGCCTCCAGAAATCATGGGTGATCCATCACTGGAGGTTTTTAAGAAGAGTCTAGACAAGGGGTCGGCAACCTTAAACACTCAAAGAGCCACTTGGGCCCATTTCCCACAGAAAACAAAACAGTCAGAGCCACAAAACCTGGGTGGGTGTGGCCAACTCTATGTTACTCACTCCCATACAGTCACATGACATCCCTCAGCCATGCCTACACAGGTTTTGTGGCTCCGAGTTTTCTATGGGAAATAGGTAACTCCCTCTCTGTTTCTCTCCCTCCCTCCCTTCCTCCCTCTCATCTCTTTCTCCCTCGATCTCCCTCTCTCTATATCTTTCTCTCTCTCATTTTACTTTCATTCTCTCTATCTCTATCTCCCTCTCCCTCCATCCCCTTATCTTTCTCTTATCTGTCTTTCTTTTTCTCTTTCTCTTTATCCCTCTCTCATTTCTCTGTCTGTCTCTTTCTCTCTCTCTCTTTCTCTCCCCTTCTCTTTCTGTGTCTCTTTATGTCTGTGATTGTGTGTGTGTGTTTGTGTGTGTGTGACTCTCTGTCACTGTCTTGCATCCTCTTGCATCCCTGCAGCCCTGCATGCTCTTTTTGGGGCTTGTCACCAGTTGTTGTTTTTTCTTCCTTTTGGAAAGCCAGGCTGGTGGGGCAATGTGCACAACATGCAGCGGAAGCTTCCCTCCCCTTCCTCTCATGCGCACCCTCCTGGCCCCACCACAGCCGGTCATGGGGGCGGGAGAGGAGGGAAGAAAGAAGCCTCCCCCGCATGTTGTGCTCATTGCTCCACCAGCCTGGCTTTCCAAAAGGAAGAGAAGAAAACATCTGGTGAAAAGCCCCAAAAAGAGCACGCAGGGCTGCAAGCGCTTTCTGAAAGTGAGAACAGGCACAGAGGCAAAGAGCAAGAGAGAGCAAGACATACACACACACACACACACACACACACCTCATCTGTCTCTTCCCATCTCCCTATCTTCCCCTCACTTTCTGTATATCACTGTGTTTGTCTCTTCTGTCTCTCTTCCCTTCTCTCTGTGTAGCACTCTGTATGTCTCTCTCTCTCTCCACTTTCTCTATCATGGCTTGACCAAACCATCAAGCTCTTCTTGCAGTGCTTCCCTACATCTTTTATTTGTTCTTTTTGGAAATCCAAGGTGGCAAAGGAACAATCGCAGAGACTTCCCTTTGGCCGACTGTTCTCCTCCCCCTTTTCTTCTCCTCTCGCAATCCCTTGGCTGGCTCTGCGTGCACCTTTCCTGCGCTTTGGTGCTTGAGGAGGGTCTCCCTGTATGTGCACACGCTCCTGGCTCAGCCACAGCTAGCCAGAGGATCACAAGGGGAGGAGGGGAGGAGGAGGGTCACACAAAGGGAAGCCTCCACTGCAGTTGGTGACCATTGAGATTTCCAAAAATATCCAAAAAATAAATAAAAGGGGTGAGGGGCAGGACCAACCAGTGATGGGACAGGGAGCCATAACAGAAGGCCCAAAGAGCTGCATGCAAGACCACCAGTCTATCCGAACCCAGGAAATGCTTTAGGGGGATTAAAGACCAGTGCCACTCCAAACCACCAATGGATTCTAGAGATTGGAACTGGGATTTGGCAGATAAAAAAAGACTTGGGAATTGAGCTACAGCTTTCCTAAAACAAACAGTCATGGGAATCTAATTGAATGGGAATCGTCTATGGAAACCACTATTGGCTGCTCTAAATGCAGCCTGGTTTTCAAGCAGAGCCTCTAATATTTTACAAGCAAAACAGTTTTTTTTTAAAACAGATGGTTGCTGAATTTTTGATTCAGTGACCTGTTTTCCAGTAAGGAGGAAGTTTTGAATCCCTAGAAGAAAACGAGTCTTCTGCTGAATTTATTTGACCTTCCAGCTCACCTTTCTTGGCCAGACAATTGCATTGGAGTTAATGGTGAAATCCTG
>JANHFT010087984.1:0-10519 GCA_032467955.1 Pseudoxenodon macrops | reverse complement strand
TTCAGGGGAGTTTTTACCCCTATTGTGAGTATGGGGTTGTGGACCCATCATCCACAGCAGAGCCAATTTCTCCCCACCCCCTTTCAGGGGAGTTTTTACCCCCTATTGAGAGTATGGGACCGTTGACCCATCATCCACAGCAGAGCCAATTCCTTTCCCCGGGGATGTTTTTACCTCCTTTTGGGAGAATGGGGCTGTGGACCCATCATCCACAGCAGAACAAACCCCCCCCCTCCCCAAGGTGGTCCCTGCTGGGAGAGGGGAGTCGCGGCCCCATCAACCACAGCCACACACCCTCCACTGGAGTTGGGTGGCCAATATATTGAAGTTAATAATAAAATCCTAATCTTTCCATTTGTGGAGTTATAACCCCATCATCCCCAGCTAAACAAACTCCCCCCCCACCCTTTCAAGAGGAGTGGGATTGGAGCCCCATCATCCACAGCAAGGCCAGTTTTCTCTCCCTTATGCTTCATTCCCCCCAAAAAGACTTTTTTTTAAAAAAAGAAGAAGAAAAAACATCATTCCCGGTTGACACAGCCTTATGGGCTTAATAGTCCAACTCAATAAGTTGCTTACAAGTTGGCTGTAAGCAATTTATTACTCAAACAACTGGAATATTCGGGTCCTTTTCACTGACGGCAAAAGCGACAGAAATATTAGCCAGAAAGCAGATAAAATATCTATTTAATATCTTTTATGGTTTTTATATCTTTTTTCAAGCTTTTAAAAATGTTTCTTGTTTTTTTTTAACCTTGGGTATTTTCTACTTGTTTAGCTTTTAAAATCACCAATGATCTGTCGCCCTTCCCTTCTTCATGCTGGTTTATGAATGTAGCACAGGCGGTCCTCGACTTAACGGTTTGTTTAGTGACGGGTCAGAGTCTCAAGGGCCCTGAGAAAAGGGATTTAGGACCATTTTTCACACTTACGGCCGTTGCAAGCATCCCATGGTCACGTGATCAAAATTCAGAGGCTTGGCGACTCGTATTTATGACGGTTGCCGTGTCCCCGGGGGTCACATGATCCTTCTGACAAGCAAAGTCAATCAGCCAGCCAGCCATGATTCACTTAACGACGGTGAATCATGGCTGGCTTGGGGAATTCTGGGACTTGAAAGTCCACAAGTCTTAAAAGTTGCCAGATTTGGAGTCCCCTGGTCTAGTATATAAGGTTGGAACATCACAAAGCCCCTTCCCCATTTAGCTAAGCCATTTTTTTCACTGCTCCCTTCGACTGGTACGCCAGAAGAGGGTAGTAGGGTCTCCTGCCTGAGCAGGGGGTTGGACTAGAAGACCTCCAAGGTCCCTTCCAGCTCTTGTTATTCTGTATTCTGGGCTCACATTTTCTTTGCTATTCGTTGCTATTTCTACCCTACCCCCACCCAGGAAATCCCCTTCCTCCATTATATATTTTTAATCTCTCCAAACCCTCTTTTACACATTGTTCAAGCTCTTCTGCTTTTCTTTGGGGTGGTTTTTTTTTGTGTGTGTGCAAAAATCAGGAATTATATCGACTTTATTTGCATTTTGTCCTGAGATGCAGAAAACCAGATTGTGGAACCAAGTGCGTCTTCCATTAAATACCTTGCATTTTAACGCTATGCATTTCCTCTCTTTCCCTTGGCTTTTCCCCTCATGTTAAGGGCTACCCTTAATGTGGCTTTTTCAGAGGGAAAACTCCCCTCAAGTAGGAAGCGAATGGTTACTTAAACACTCCGTTATTAGAGGTTTTTAGAGGATTTGCTTGCCTTTAACATGTTTGGTCTTCCTTGCGCTCCGGTTTAGGAAAGGATGAGCTACAGAGTTCATTTAAGGTGCCACAGGACGCCTTAAGAGGTTTGTTGTGACAAAATAAACACCGTCCCGTCAGCTTCTGCGGGACTTAATTTGCCCCTCTGCTAGAGCACTGGTGGTGTTGACACATTGCTTTAAACCATGGCGTTAATTTTTGCAAACCACAAGGAATGAGTTCACCGTACAGGCCAAACCAAAATTAAACAATCCAGCCTCTGTTTCCTTCTAAAAATCGCCTTTAGCGCCACCGGATGAGATTATCCAGAGCTATATTCCTTGAGTTATTTTGTTCGTGTAAATCACTTGCTTACGTGGAGACTTATTTTTGCCTCAATTTACGGCCACAGTAAAGCCTGGAATTTTTGTTGTAAGGTGTTAACGGTTGTAGGTTGTAAGTCCAGATGCCACTTGACTGGACTCCATATTACGACCAAAGGGCGTAAATGCGAACTGGTTGCCTAGTGCCCCAAAGGGGGAGTCATGTTACTGTGTGTTTTGTGTGGCAGTCAAAAACTTCAAGGCGTGAGGTAGAAGTGGCAGTTGTAAGATTGAGGATGGGTCGTAAGTAGCATTTTTTAAGCCAGTCGTAACTTTGAACTGTCCCTAAATGACTGCTTGTAAGCCAAAGATTGCGTATAAATGTGAACACAAGTCTCTTCTTAATAATGAAAGTGAAATAGTTGAATAAGTGATTTTCTTTTTTACAAGTGCAAAAGTTTCTTTTTTCTCCATGGGATCCATTTCTTAATTGCAGATCCTGGAATAGAAAAAGTGATATATAAATTGTTAAACGAACAGGAAGGGCTGCATAATTGTTATTTATAATGTGATATTTGACCTGTCATTATCAGAGGGCATTGCCAGAAACTGGAATGTAGAAGAGGCGTCTGCGGTTATGTACAAGTTGCCCTGGATTTACAGCAGCTCATTTAGTGACCAAGTTGCAACAGCCCTGGAAAAAATGTGACTTAGGACCCTTTTTCACACTTACGACTTACGACCATTGAACCATCCTCATATGACCAAAACCAAGTCGCTTGGCAACTGGCTCATA
Source organism: Pseudoxenodon macrops (assembly GCA_032467955.1). Lineage (NCBI taxonomy): Eukaryota > Metazoa > Chordata > Lepidosauria > Squamata > Pseudoxenodontidae > Pseudoxenodon > Pseudoxenodon macrops. Next base: position 7,669 of record JANHFT010087984.1, on the reverse strand, counting down.
TTTATGACCGTCGCAGTGTCCTGGGATCACGTGATTCCCTTTTTGCGACCTTTTGACGAGCCAAGTCCCCGCTTTAACGACTGTATCACTAACTTAACAACCGCGAGTGGTTTCACTTAACAACTGTGGCACGAAAGGTTCTTAAAACGGGGCAAAGTTCTCTCTGTCTCACCGAACAACAGACATTTTGGGCTCCGTTATGGTCGTAAGTCGAGAACTGCCTGTATCTGGTCAGGCAGCGTAGGAGGTGGGTTGCTCAATCAGTAGAGGCCATCAGATGAAGGTTACTCCGATGTTGCAAATTCAATCGGGGGCCCGTAGTAAGTCTGACTCACCATTGCTTAATGCCGAGTGACGGGAAATTGGACTTTACTCACTGTGTGGCAGAGCAAGCACTCTGCAGGAGCTCAGAGGCACCGTAGACTGGTTTGGAGGTGGGCAGGGAGAACCCAGGCCTCATAAAGCAAACTTAACGCATTCCAGAGACGCTTCTCAGAACGTCAAAATTAAGTACAGGTAGTCCTCGTTCTTACAACGGTCCGTTCGGTGACCATTTGAAGTTACGACAGCACTGACAAAAATGACCCAGGGCCGTTATTCGCACTTACGACCTTCACATTATCCCTGTGGTCGTGTGATCAAGATTCAGAGGCTTGGCAGCTGACTCGTATTTATGACGGTTGCGGTGTCCCCGGGTCCACGTGATCCTCTTTTGCGGCCTTCTGACAAGCAAAAAGGCAACGGGGGGGAGTTAGATTCACTTAACGACCGTGTTCCTAACTTAACAACTGTGACACGAACGGTGGTAAAAGGGCCAGAATTCATTTAACAAATGTCTCGCTTAGCGCCAGAAAATGTGGGGCTCTATTGTGGTCGTAAGTCGAGGACTACCTGTAGTGAAATCTCAGCCTGTTTCTGCCCTGGTCTGTGGCAAGCTCTGATTCAGGATGGTTTTTGTTGTTGTGTTGTGGACTAGGGTTACTTCCGTGAGGTGTCGTTCTCCAAACCAAAAAATTCCATCGATGGTTGTTCAAGGTGGTTCTTTTTAACCAGGATTGCATGACAGATGAGCAGATCTACCAGCACCTCATGTTCTCCAGAACCTCTGGCCCAGAACGCCTCCAGTTCACGATGGTAGATAGAGATGCGAGGCGATGACGGTCAAAGCATCCCCAGCTTGCTGTGGCGCACAGCACATCTGGATTTCAATCAGAATAGATTCTGGAAGGGACCTTGGAGGTCTTCTAGTCCAGCCCCCTGGCTCAAGCAGGCGATCCTGTCCCGTTTCAGACAAATGACTGTCCAGTTTCTTCTTAAAAGCCTCCAATGATGAAGCACCTGTCTAGTGGCAAGCTGTTCCACTGGTTCATTTTCCTCACTGTTGGAAAGTTTCTCCTTAATTCCAGGTTGCTTCTCTCCTTGATTAGTTCCCATCCGTTGTTTCTTGCCTTCTGCTGCTTTGGAAAATAAGTTTGACCTCCCTCTTTCTTTGTGGGCAGCCCCTCAAATACTGGTATCATGTCCCCCCTAGTCCTTCTTTTCTGGCCAAACCCAAATCCTGCAACCATCCTTCATATGTTTTAGTCTCCAGGCCTTTAATCATCCTAATTGCTCTTCTCTGCACTTTTTCCCCTCAAATTCTCAACATTTACTGATTTACTGAGAAAGACTTGTGAGTTGACACCTCCGGTCCCCAGCAACATAGTTGTTGTCCAAAGTCTCTTTGACAGATGTCAATCGTGGTTGCCTTGCTCATCTTTAAGCAAGATCTTCCTGCAGTGTCACCAGGAAGTGTCTCATTCAGCCGTTGCCGGCTCCATTAACTAGGACAACTCACTTCCTACTCTGCCGGTTGCAAACGTGCTTGTGGCACACCTTGGCATTGTGGTGGTGGTGGAATCGTGGTCCTTGTTCTACCTTCCAAGGTGTGCGTTGCTGGGGAAAATCAAAGCAGGGACGTTTTGTGCGTGGCGGAGAATTGCAGGACAACCCCCCCCCCCAAAACCATCTTGGACCATCCTTGGATCTATGGAGCCTTCAATATTTCATGCCAAAGAACTGCAGCCTTGCTCTTAACAGCTGTGTGCAGCCCTTAAAAATATTGGATGTTTTTTTCTAGCCTAAAAACATTTTCCCCCCCTCCGTAGCTCTGAGGCTCCCCCAAGGAGAAAGGATGTGGTCTTAAAAATAGGACTTTGGGGGGGGGGGACAAAAAGAGAATTTTCTGTTGGCGTTAGGAAGTGTCGTCTTGTGGTTACGGACGGTTTGCTTCCTCCTGCGAAACGGGTGGGATGGCGGAAATATTAACGCGTTTAGCAATCGGCTTAAAAGGATCTCTTTTTTTTCCCCAAAAAATTTTTTTTTATCACAATTGCCCTTCATTATCTCGGGCACTTTCAGCCTGGATAATCTGGTTACAGTCCTCAATTTACAACCGTTCGTTGGAAGTTAACGACGGCCCTTTCCAGGTTTTCACACTTGATGACCTTTGCATGGTCACACGATCAAAATCCAGACATCGGCAACTGGCTTATATTTGTGACGGTCCCCGGGGAGGTCACAGGATCACCGTTTGGGACCTTGAACGGGGGAAGCCTGGTATGCTTAACGACCGCATGCTTCGCTTAACGACTGCAGTGTTCGCTTAACAAACAAGGCAAGACAGCAACAGCATTTAGGCTTGTAAACCGACCAAAGAAAGGTCGTAAAATGGGTCGAAATTCACTCCCTTGCTTAACAACCCAAATTTGGAGCTCAGTTCTGGCCATAAGTTGAAACTACCTGTAACTCCTAACTGGGGCAGTTTACTTGCCTGGGAAAATTTTATTTTTACACCCTAACTTATCACCCTCGCTCGCGTGAGTTGAAGTTAGGAACGGGTTGGATGTAGCTTGAACCTCCACAGGACTAGAAACCAATTCCTGGTGTGGGGTCCTTGGTGTTCTCTGAGCTTGGTTTTTTTTTCTTGCAGATGTTTCGTGACCCAGCTAGGTAATCTCATCAGTGTTAGAAGGGAGGAGAAGGAGGACTTTGGGGTCCTTGGTGCTCTCTGAGCTTTTGCAGACGTTTCATGACCCAACTAGGTAGCATCATCAGAGCTAGAGGCAAGTGGGGTTTGCAGAGAGGAAGGGGAAGAGGAGCAGGAGGAGGAGAAGAAATAATAATAGGACTGTGGGGTCCTTGATACTGTCTGGGGTATTTCTTGCAGGCGTTTCATGACCCAACTAGGTAACATCATCAGTGTTAGAAGGGAATGGAGATTGTGAAGAGGAGGAGGAGGAAGGAGGAAGGGGAGAGGAGGAGGAGGAGAATTGTGGGGTCTTCAGTACCCTCCGAGCTTGGTGGTTTCCTCGCAAACGTTTCATGACCCGAACTAGGCAGCCTCATCAGTTCTTGACCTCACATCAACCCTGAGCTACAAATAATTTCCATTTATTGGCACTTCCTGGGGTGTTCCTGCCTAGGCCTGGAGCCTGAATCCAAGTCCCCACCTTACCAGCATCCGTTTTCCACCCAGCGAGTAGAACAAACTCCTTGCTTTCTCCCCCCCTCTCCTTTCCAGAAGATTAGGGGGAGCCCCTCCCTCTTTGCTTTTGAAGCCAGGAAAAGTGCCAGCGCACCCATCTCGTGACTGGCCAGCTTCCCCATTCGCCTCCCTGCCCTGCCACTCAAGAGAAGCTCAGTTAAGAAACTTCCTCTGACAGTCCTCTTTATTCGCCAGTTCACATTCCGGGGAGGGGACAGAAGAGCCCTATCAGATAACTTGCTCACTCAGTCCTAGATCTCCACCCCCCCTTTCTGCGATTCAGGGCAAAGGTCATGCAACAGGAGGATTCTGGGACTTGAAGTCCAAAATCCCATTTACTACCAAAACCTCTGGATAGGAAAAGCTTGAGTTAGCTGGCCTGATGTGTCCAAAAAGCACGGCCAAACTATCGTACCCAGAGCCGAGTCTTGAGATAAATTACAGGCAGTCCTCGACTTAACAACAGTTCATTTAGTGACCGGGTTTTTCTCCCCCCCCCCACACACACACTTAAAGACCATTGCAGTCATGTGATTGAAATTCAGACACTCAGCGTCTGGTTCCTATTTACGACGGTTGCAGTGTCATGGGGTCACCGCCATGTTACTAACCGAACAACTGCAGTGATTTCCTTAAGAACGGTAGTATGAAAGTTTAACTCCCTTAACCGCTGTCTCACTTAGCAGCAGAAATTTTGAGCTTAATTTTGGTCGTAAATTGTGGACTATCTGGATATTAAAGTCCCTGCCCCACTTTGATCTGTGTTTGTCTGTGTTTTCACCCCCCAGTGATTACCTGTTCAAGTTGCTTCTAATCGGAGATTCCGGTGTAGGGAAATCCTGCCTCTTGCTACGGTTTGCTGTGAGTATCTACAATCCCCCCCCAAAAAAAACAGCTGTTGTTCTTACTAAGCCTTCGAGGTGTTTCGAGGGAAGATGAGGCCAAGAAAAATAAAAGTATTTTAAAAAGCAACAACCACAGGAACTGTGCTTCTGGAATTCCTTACCTGCCCCACCTTCCAATCTTAAATCCCCTTTGTTTAAAAACAAAAAAAGGAGTGTTTTTCCCCATTAAACTCCTTTAACTGTTGGCCACGGATTAGACTCGACTCCTCCTGAATTCCATTTCCAAGGCAGATGCATTGATTTAAATCTTTTTATCTTTTGCAATTGTTTGGAGAGTTTGACGGCTAGAATTACGGCTAGGGCTAATTAACTGGGATCAAGGCTAGGATTGACAAGAACTAATCATTTTCTCTGCGGTGACATAATATATATATTTTTTGCTCCCCTATGCTAGGATGACACCTACACAGAAAGCTACATCAGCACCATCGGGGTAGACTTCAAAATCCGGACCATCGAACTGGACGGCAAAACCATTAAGCTGCAAATTGTAAGTTTTGGGCCGGCTGTCCTGAAGGGTGGATGGCCACCTCCGTCTGGGTTTGGTTTCATTTTCCAGATGTGGAGCCAGAAGGAGCCTCTGATTAAAAATCAAACATTATTTTTGCTTTTTTTTTTCTGAACCATTGACTAAATCTTTGGACGTAGCTTTTAGATCCAGCATGCTGGCTGGGGAATTCTGGGAATTGAAGTCCACCCCTCTTAAAACTGCCAAGTTGAAAAATACTGGCCTAGATCCATCCAGAATGCATCTAATTGATTAAAAAAATGTGGAGCCCCCCTTGAGAAGGGGCTGTGCTTTGTCCCACCCAGTTTTTAATCACATTCTGTTCCTTCTTCTTACTTATCTCTGCCTTAATTTTTTTAATCTGTGAGCCGCCCCGAGTCCCTGAGAGTCAGACGGGCACATATTTAATATCCACCATTATGTTCTTGTGATGGGATGCAATGAGGGGGGAGGGATCTCAGAAAAGTAAGAGGCAACTCAGCCTGGATATTATATGTGAGAGAAAGAGGGTGAAGACAGTCTCTTCCTAATAGTTCCCAGAGTGTTATTGTAGAGGCAGAAAGCTAGGAAGAAGAAACTTTTGGTCCCGCTGACCGACTCAAATTGGATCCTGCAGATAGTAAGAGTCTTTAATCCGGCCAGATTTGGTCTCTGGGTATGAAACAATAAATAATTCAGATTGGAAGAATCGCCATTGTGCCAGTCTTGGTTTTGGGCCTGAGGTCCTGTCCGATTAGGGTGCTTAATTAACCACTGTTTCTGCTTCCTCCAGTGGGACACAGCTGGGCAGGAACGATTCCGGACTATCACATCCAGCTACTACCGAGGGGCTCACGGCATCATCGTGGTCTACGACGTAACGGATCAGGTAGAGTGGCACTCGGTTGGCGGTTCAAGCCGCAGAGGGGCAGGACCATGGTGGCACACGTTGGGCATGACGCAAAGATCAAAACAGACAAAACTCAAGTGTCTTCTCACTTCTCTGCATTTGTACAATGCTTGTTTTGGGTGTTGGTTTATTTCAGGGGATCCCCAAATTTGGCAACTTTAAGACTTGTGGGCTTCAACTCCCAGAATTCTCCAGCCAGCTATGCCGGGAGTTGGAAGTCCATAAGTCTTAAAGTTGCCAAGTTTGCAGGCCTCTGGTTTATTCGCTTGGGAGTTAAATTTATAGGAATCCCACAATCCGATAGGTCCCCCCAAATAATTAAAAAAGGACAATAATTACAGGGGGAAGAAAAAACAGGGCGTCCCACCAGCTGAAGGCCATAGCGGTTAGTTTGAAGTCCTTGCCTTGGCAAACAGCTGCAGAAAAGTGGGACATGAATGCAGGAAAGTTCAGTATCGAGGGGCAGCCCAACAGTCCGTGGGAGGATATTTTTTAAAGATATTTTTTATCCCTGAGGGATAAAAGAGATTTTTCTGCCTCAAATCCGCATCCATTCACCACATCCAGCTGTGCGGACTTCAACTCCCAGAAAGCTCATCTTTGGCTATGCCGGCTGTGGAATTCTGGGAGTTGAAGTCCTCCCGTGTGGCATTCTGGGAGTTGAAGTCCTCCCGTGTGGCATTCTGGGAGTTGAAGTCCTCCCACCTGGAAATTGTGGCTGGGGAATGCCAACCTGGCCTTTTAAGCTCCTCCTCCAGAGTTATGGGTGTTGGAGTAGCACCTGGCTCCTTCAATACTCACCTTGCTCCTCCCTTGGTTGTCCAGGAATCGTACAACAACGTCAAGCAGTGGCTGCAGGAGATTGAGCGTTACGCCAGCGAGAACGTCAACAAGCTGCTCGTCGGCAACAAGTGTGACTTAACCACAAAGAAGGTGGTGGACTACACAACCGCCAAGGTGAGTCTCCAGCCGTTGGGAATTTCAGGACCTCTCTGTTCTGACCCAGCGCCCCAAACACGACAAACCCTCCAAAATCAATCAACGCTTCCTTTATTAGGAGCGCCGGCAGCCCCGCCAAAAAGTTTCTCTCTCACCGCAGGCTAACAAGTCCGTCCGGCAGGGAGACGAATGGTTCTACACCACACCTATTCATCTCTTGTCTCCTGCCTTTTATCCCCAGAGCTAGGGTGGGGCTTCGCTAGCAGCGTGGCTCTTCCGTCCCGAGGACCGTCCCATAGATTTCCACTGCTCTCCTCTCCTCTGCCTTCTGTGCATCCATTCATCAGGCACTGGACCCAGCTGCTCCTCCTCTTCCTCATCAGCCACCTCCAGACCTGGAGGCTGTTTACTCTCCATCTGAGGGCTGATGGATGGCCCAGGCTCTGCCTCTCCCTCTCTCTGACACCTCCATTCCCTCTTCCCCCTCGGAGCTCCCAGGTTGCCTCGATGCTGACCCTGACTCCCACCCCTCCTCCTGTGATTCGGCTGCTGGAGGCGCCAGCGGTCGACAGGCCACAAAACTCTCCCTCCATTCCCAGTCACGATTTGCAGCAGGGGGAACCATCCGGCGGGTGGGAGCGTCTCCCCTTGGGAACCGGAAGCGTCTCTTTGGTATTCATCTGATCCCCAATGGGGGGGTCGTAAATCCGAGGACTCGCCGTCCCCCGAATCCCGATCTGGTTTCTCGCTCGCTCTCCTCACCCTCTCCTCTATTTTATCTCCACTCCCCTCTGGGCAGGAGTTTGCCGACTCGCTTAGCATCCCTTTCCTGGAGACGAGTGCCAAGAACGCGACCAACGTGGAGCAGTCCTTCATGACTATGGCGGCCGAGATCAAGAAAC
>JANHFT010087890.1:0-10521 GCA_032467955.1 Pseudoxenodon macrops | reverse complement strand
ATCTATCTATCTATCTATCTATCTATCTATCTATCTATCTATCTATCTATCTATCTATCTATCTATCTATATCAATCATCAATCCATCAATCCATCCATCTCTGTCTATTATCTATATTTATCTATCCATCATCCATCCATCTGTCCATCTATCTATCAACTATATCTATCCATCCGTCCGTCCATACTGGCTGGGGAATTCTGTCCATCCATCTTAACATTGATAAGGTTGAGAAACACTTCCTCTCTCTCTCTCTCTCCCTCCCATTGTTTTTGTACAGTGGTATTCTGTTTTCTCCCTCCCGAATTAAAACATCCCCGTTTCTGAATGCTGCAATAAATTACCCTCAACTCCCAGGCGCCCTCCCGCCCCACGCGCCCTCCATGGGCTCCTCGTGATGAATGGGGAATAACAAACGCATTGTCACCTGAGGCAGCAGGATAAGCATGGAAGAGAAAACACACTCAGCAGCCTCCCATAAATATTCAGAGATTTTTAAATACATCGTCCCATCTTTCGGTTACTGGAATCTATTACCATAAACCTCCTTCCTTCAAAGGGCTTTGCGTGCATCCTTCTGTCCTGCGAAGCAAAAGCAAGAGAGACATTCAAAAGGCTGATTATATTTCACAGCCTTGGGGGAGGCAGGGTAGGGGCGTTGCATCCGCAAAGGCTTCAGGACTACAAATCCCAGGAGTCCCACAATCTATAAATTGGTGGCCTCGGGTCAGGGAGGGTCTGAAAAAGTCCTGGGTGCGGATTCCCTCCCACACACTTAATGGTGCACCTTGAAGCACAGGACGTTTCGTTCGAATTTCAGACGCAAACCTAGAACTTTGCTCGCTCCAATCTGGGTGTGTCTGTGTGTGTTTCACCTGCTGAACCTGCACCCCAATTTTCTCTCTTCGTCTCTGATGCTCTGCACAGCACCCTTCTTGTGCAACCAGGTGCCTTTATGCCCAAGGCTCAGAAGGCAAGTCCAAATCCATGGCCTCATCTGGAAAAATCCCCAGTAAAAAGAACCACACAACCTTAGCAACTTTAAGACGTCTGGACTTCAACTCCCAGAATGCCCCCAGCCAACGTAGGCTGCCTGATGGAGGGGGAGAAAGTAGGAGGATCCAGGATCCATTTCACTTCCCTGGCAAGTGATGATTAATCTGCCCTGGGGGCTCCTAATGATTTCTCTCCCCTTTCCTCTTATCCTGCCTTATTCTGCAGGAAGGAGGCATGAAGTCTCTATCAATTCAGTGGTGTGATTTACGACTCTCCAGCCCGACTCCACGGAAAGGCCATTCACCAAAGTCAAGCTGGTTTTCCTCCTTGCCCAGGTGGAGTCAAGAATTGATGTCAAATACACCTACACACACACACACACACACACACACACACCTGGCTTCTTCCACGGGTTGCAATTGAAAGGGGAGAGTTGGGGAAATAAATGGATGGGGAAGGAAGGAAGGAAGGAAGGAAGGAAGGAAGGAAGGAAGGAAGGAAGGAAGGAAATTTGTTTAGAACTTTGTAAAAAAAATAAATCTGATTTTGAGCATATCACAAACAGCCACAATCAGCCAACTATGCGTAGATTCCACCCGAATCTACACAAAAAATCAGAATAAAATTATCCTTGCCTTGCAGTTTGACAGTGCAATTTTCATCTAAAAGGTACAGAAAAAAATGCACGCCTGCTATTGTTTGGTGAAAGTTTTACCAGGATAATTCTGACTAAGGTTGTGGAATAGAGATCTCTCCCCTAAATCCCCAGAGGGAAGTCATTGAAACCAGGAAGTTCTTTTCCAATGATTTTGAAGTAGCCAGTTGGGGTGACTGGAGAAGCCCCTCAGTCTGATTTTGGGGCCTTCTGCCTTTAAAGCTGAGACCGACACAGTTCCATGCCAAATGATTCCACGTGCACATAACCCATGCAATTAAAAATACATTCACATCTAGGCTACAGGCTCCACATTCACACAATCAAATCCCAAGAGATCCTCATACACACACAAAAAAGGAACAAAAGCAAAACCACACACCACTATTTCCTGTTGTGTTTTTTCCCCATCTCCCCTGGCAAGAAGCAGAGGCAATAATTTTAGGTAATTTAATTAGGTTTTCCTCTGGTTTATGCCCCGTGACACAAAGATGTAATGAAATTTCAAAACACGGTAATTTTACACCCAAACATTATGAATACTGCAACAGGGTTGCTGGTAGCCAAATATCAAATTACCTCCTTTGCAGGTGCGTGCAGGATTCTCCCCGCCCTTCCCGTCCTTTTCCAAGGGTGGTTAACGAGGATTTACGCTCTTGGTTGGCGAAACGTGGCTTTGGTCGTGAGGATTAGGGTTTGAGAAAGAGGCTGGGGGATTTGTTTGCCTCCCCTGGTTCCCTTTTCTGCACAGGTGAAGGGAGGGGAACCTGCAGAAGGGATATTACGAAGCAGCAGGGAGGGAATAAAGGGTTTTGTGTCACTGTGCATTGGTGAGCCGCCTTATAAATTATGTTGGCTCATAGTTTCTCAAACTCATCCACTTTAAGAGGGGTAAACTTCAACTTCTCAGAATTCCCCTGCCAGCTTTGCTGGGAAGTTGAAGTCTACCTAGTCCTATTTTGGAGACATCAACCTGATTTCAAGTTCTCAGCTTGTCCAGTTTGAGTTCCACCAAATCTTCTAGAGTCACTTGGCCAAGAACAGGTCCCAACTGCAGCCAAAAGACTGGGAATCGGGACCACACTATGGACTTCAGGGGACCAAAATCAAGATTAGGAAGGCCACGTACCAAGGAGTAGACACAATGGAGGAGGCAACATCTCTTGAGGTCTGTTCAAGAGGAACTCTTGCCATGACCCACCTGGATAGAGTGGAGCTCGCATCAAAGCCCATGGCTGTCCAGGTAAGAAGTTGCAAGTGGTTAACCACTTCCCACACAACCTTAAGGTCCTCTGTTCAAATCCTGACACCCTGAGAAGCTAAATTACTGATGGTTGGATGAGATGATGTAATTCTTTGGCTTTGCTTCTTGGCTCCTTCCCTGTCATCCTCTCTGCTCTTGGACTCCCCTTGAACAAAACCTTCCCATTTACAATATTTGTAAATGCCAGCCGACATCTTCTCGGGTGTTTTCTCCTCCAGAGTAAACAATGGCTAAACAAAACCTCTCTGCACTCCAGGGACGTGTAAGAGGAACAGGTAGCACCAATTAACAAATTTGGTACATCACCACACAGGGTCTCCCCACAGAGATAACACGGATGTCATTCTACCATAGGATGTAGAAGTTTAATTGCATTAAATATTCTCCTCCTGTCACCCCCAGCAGCCTTTTGCATCTTCCCTAATTCCCAGCATCTCCGTTTCTATTCAAGCCCTCAGCGGTTTTCTCATCCTCAGCAAAAGATGCGAAACTCTGCAAAAATAATTTGCATTGTGGTTGAAGGGCGTATCTGTGGAGCACCCCCACCACACACACACACACACACACAAATGCTTGGCTTTCGAAGGCGGCTTTCGAAGAGAGCGACGCAGGGAGCATTTACTGCGCCTGTTTCTTCCAGAAAAAGAAAGGGGGGAACGAAGTGGAGCCCTTCTTCTAGGGAGCCAGCCCCTTCCTCAAACATGGAGGGAGAGGCCCCATAAAAGGCCAGCGTCACAGATGGCTTGTGACTCCGCCAACGGCCACTGCGGAGAATTCAGTAATTGGAAAGTCTGTATAAATCAATGGAGCTAAATTGGAAAGCCTGGGCAGAATGCCACATCAATCCAGTGGTCTCTCCGCAGTCAGACCTCCTTGGCTTTGAGGAAAACAGCCCTTAGGAACTGATCACTGAGCCTTGCTGAGGCCGGGGAAAGTCCCGCCCGCCCGACACACAAAACCTTCTGGTGGGTTGTGGGTCCCACCCACGGCCATGTCCAGCTGGTCTCGCCCAGAAATTGGCTTTCTAAAAAAAAGAAAATTAGGCTGAGGTTTAGCATTTTGCACGACAAGCTTGGTAAGCATAACTGACTGGATCAAGCGTCCGTTTGGTGTCGTGGGGAAAGAAAGCATCAGGCTAGAAAACGGGAGGTCCCGAGTTCTAGTCCTGCTTTGCACCTTCCTTCCTTTTCTAAAAGGTCCCTCATGGTTTCTGTAGTCTCCAAGGCCAGGGTGATGGGCCACAAAGGGAAAAAAAAGAATCTATGACCTGATATCATCTCACTGAGAAATAAAGAAATGACAGAATCCGGAGGGTAAACCCCTCATGTACGCCTGTTGGGTAGGTCCGTTTCTTCGAATTCTTTAGCTCTGAGGGAAGTGGAGGAGAGACTTTAAAAGAAGCCGTTTAAGAGTTAAATGCGCGACTGGAACCCACAAATTATGCCTTGCCGCGGCTCTGGTGTAATTAGCGGAGGGTTTCATCAGAGATAAATAAGGGGTGTGGGTGTTGATGAGCTAATTTGTTAATTAGTGGGAGCCTGATGGCGACATTCCTCCTCTGCAGCCACCCAGAGCGGAGAGCGAAGGCCCCTCCTCACATTTCATCATCCCATTTTGGGTGTTCAAGAAACAATCAAAACACTTCTGGAAGGAAGTGAGATTTGTGGGATCCAGGACAGGCCTTTCTCCACGTGACTTTCAAGGGTTTTTTTGGGGGGGTATTCGCAACTGGGGGTGCCCTTTGGGTGCTTTTGGTCAAGGGGGAACCAGCTGGCCCAGGGTCATCCATGTGGAAGGTCAGAAAAGGCCACAAGTAAAAGACATTGCTCCCCTGCAGCCTTTGCCATTCACTGAGGTAGACTGCCCCTGGAACCTGGAGGCTCTATCGTGACTAAGCGTTAATGACTTGGGACAGGAGGAAAGGGAGTTTGGCTACGGGGCAAACTTGATATATCTTCCTGCACGTTGAATAAACCAGCAGGATCTTCCTTTAAAATACAGATTAAACAGATGTTGGGGTTGGTGTTTTTTTCCTTGCTTAGAAAAGAGAAGCAGAACCGTTGATGTCTCCTTCTAGCGAAAAAATATCCATTCGTCTGGGCTGAGGGCCCTACGGCTCTCTCCAGATATTCCTCAGAAGTCTCATCAGTGCGCATCACAAAAAACCAAAATTACCAGATGTTCCTCATCTGAGGCTGTCAAGAGTCCTGGCTTAGATTGACAGTTTGGACAGATCAGATCGTCTGAAGTCACAAAACGGCTTGAGAAGGGGCCAAGGAGACTGAAAATCAGGAGAGAGCAGAGGGATATGGGGGTGGGGGGCAGAGAAGAAAGCCCCCCCCTTCCAGGAGCTATGAAAACCACGCACAGCAACGAGAAGCTCTGTCTCCCACACAATGTGTTTATCTCGTCATTAAACACAAGGCCTCCTCAAGTTTTGGGTCCCCAACAATTCACACACTAGACTCAGTCAAGAATTCTCCAACAACTCAGCCCAGCCCAATTTTCCTAAGAGGAGGATGAGAACAGATGCCAGGATATTTCCACGCTCCACCCTCCAGCTGCATCATAATATCAGAAGATATTCCTTGGCTTGCTCCAGATAGGCTGATCTCTTGACACCGGCAATGTGGACTAGAATCTTGATTGCTTTTTTTTTTTTTTTAAAGAGGAAAGTTTAAAATCTGAAAGCCCTGAGTCTGGTGCTGCTGGGAATTTTTGCCCCCACCCCCCTGCACATGTCAAAGAAGAAACCTTAAAGAAAAGCGGACAGAAACTCTTGCTGGAATGGATGAACACCAGAAGGAGAAAAACGGTTGGCTCCCCCCTTCCTAAAAAGAAAAGAGGAGAAATTAGGCAGCATCAGGCAACTTCCTTCACTCTCCCCCCCCCCCCACTTCTCTCTCTGATGTATTAAGCCCAAGGATCCCTCCCTTCCTTTTTGGCTGCCATGGAAACCTGGGGAGTTAGAAATATATGGGTAACTGGCTTTAAACTCCCTTGCTTCTATTTTTAACCACAGCAGAGGAAGGAGAAGGTGGGTGGGTGGGTTTTTGCCAGCCTGGTTGGAAAAGAGGCAGGTTCGGTTGGTGTGAAGGCTCCCAGGGGAAGTGCAGAAATCTACATTTCCTGGACTTGGATGAGAAAAACAGAAGCTTTTAATACCAAAGAGAAATAACATGAAGGTTGGATTTCCCCTCAGTCCATTCCCCTTCTTGCTGGAAGGACTGACCCAAAGAGAACTGAAGACCCTTTGTTAGAGGCTTAGGCTGGCTGCGCAGAATCCATTGGTAGCTCCACAAATCATGGTTTGTTGGCTTGCCTTCGGCATGCCACCCTGCCCAGCCCAGAGCTCTGAAAGCCAACAAACCACGTTGGACTTGGTTTTTTTTTAGTGAGAAGTTTCAGGGAGACATTTCATTCTCCGTTCTCTGCCTCTGGAGCTGAGACGAGACTTTTCCCTAGCTTGTCACTCGAACCGAAGCTCCTCCAAGGCTTTCTTTGCTGAAAAAAGGGGGGGGTGTCCCAATGGGGAAAGTGTTGGGGGGCCCGAACCCCCAAAGGTTTTCCATATGGAGAGGAGGCCACAGAGCCCTCCGAGAAAGCAGCTGTCAGACTCTTTGTAGAGAAACGACAGTGACGGGAGATCCTGGGGAGCAACAGATGGTCTTGGAAAGGAAGGGGAAAGAGGGGGCTCCTTAACTCCCCCCCCACTCCTCCTTCTCCTTCCCCTTCTTGCTTCACTGGTGTTGGCGAAGCTACGGGTGACACCGAGCATCCTAAATCCATCAGGTCCTCTCACAGTTGGCCTGCAACAGCTGCCCAGATGATGGTGACATTACGGTGGTTGGTCACCCAGTTGGCCAGATGCTGAGACTGGATGGTTGTCCTCCCAATCAAAGCTTTCCCAAGCTATTACTACGAATGTTATTTGAATTGTGGCATCCTTGGGGGTCCTTTGAGCTTAGTTGTTTTCCTGCGGACGTTTCATTACCCAACTAGTGAACATCATCAGTGCTGGAATCACCACCCAGTACTGATGATGTTGCCCAGTTGGGTAATGAAACGTCTGCAAGAAAACAACCAGGCTGAGAGGGCTCCAAGAACCCCACAGTTCAACCCTGAACTGCGACGATTCTCTTCTATTGGTCCTGTTATTTGACTTGGCCGTCCATTGGGACAGAACTGGTGGACCTTTCAGAGCCTGCAGGCTTGGTCTGGGGTTCTCTATCCAGCTATTAACCACAACACCTTCCAGGTATGCTTGTATCCATTCCTTCCAATAAAGGTGAGTGACAACCAGGGTTTGTTTTAAAAAACAACAACAACAGAACAAGGGGACCCAGACTGCAAACCTCAAAAGCTTCCTCTTCTCTTATTTCACCTCATTTATGGAAATAATCTTTTTTTTCCCCCTTTCCGGTGTCCGTACAGGCATTCGTAGTTTATGTCTTAATGATGTATTTGCCAGCTAATTTGAATTTCGTCTTAATTTGATCAGACCCTGGGAACCAAATCAGTTCTGCATTTCAAGCATCTCGAGATGAGGATTATTGGATAAATGCAGGGCTGCCATGAAAAGCTTCCTTCTCAATTAGGGAGATCGCTTGATAAACAAAACCCTTGAGATGGAGATGCAAATGTGGTTCCTCCTCTAGGAAGTGACCCTTATTTTATCAGCCAATTCAGGTCACCCTCCCTGCTTCTCCCAATCCCACTCAGTCCCAGGACATTCCTCTCCTGTTGCGACTGGATAATCCTCTCATCTTTTTATCTGAAAGGCACTCAAAATAAGGAAGCTAAACAAGCAAAATATATATATATATATTGGAAGAGATGATAGACTGAAAGAAAAACTGGAGAGTCGTTTCAAAGAGAAAACCGTCCGTGGGTAAAACAAAAGCAAATTATGTTTTGAATTTTCTTTTTTCTTTTTTAAAGCGTAATAGGAAAAAAAATAATGTGCCTTTTTCTCTGAAGAGATGTACTTGTTTCTGGCTGAATGCTAGAGAGAAACTACATTGTCTTTATAACCAATGGCAACTGCAGGGGAAAAAGGCAAATTATGATGGCATAAGAGTTCTACAAAACCTCCTGCAATAAATGGCACGGTCCTTCCACAAAGCTGCCATTATATCCTGGAGGGTCAGGAAGATGAAAAGGCCAGAGTGACCACAGCCAAAAGCCAAGACAAGTTGCCAATGGCCAGGTGTTGTTGGCCACGACTTCTGTCCAAGGTGCTGAAATGGCTTTTGCCAACTCTGGATAAAAAAAAAGACACACACATACCCCAAACTTTCTTCTCTGGAACATCTCGTTGATCAAGGTTCAATCGAGCCATTCAAAATGTTGCAATGTGTCCCTCTACCGCCATTGGCTGAGCACCAGATTTTCTGGCCTAAGCCTGATTTGTAGTCTTAAAAATCTCACTGCAATATTTTTTCCTCCTGCTTTCTGACGGATAGTCAAGTGAAGGGAAACTGATCTGTTGATGCAGGACATTTCCAGTAGTTAATAAGCTGTAACTCAAGAGTCTGGCAGGGCAGGTCTCCCAGCTGAGACTAAGGATGTTTTCTGCACTGGGCATCTCATAGAATCTCAGGGCTGGAAGGGACCTCCAGAGGTCTTCTAGTCCAACCCCCCTGCTCAAGGCAGGTCAAAGGTTTGGCTGCCTCTCCCAACTAGACTCAGATATTTGTGGGTGTTTCACTCTGATGGGCACAAAGTCACAGGCCCTCAGCTTCACATACAAGCCAACAAACTGAGTGGGGGTACTTAGGAAGGGGAGGTGGCAGAAGCTAAAATGAAATGCCCTCTGACTGGCCAGGGATACGGAGAAGCACTACCAAGTGGGAAACTGGGACCCCCCACCAGAAAACCTCACGCTTTGGCAAAAGATATTTGGCAAGCAGATATTTCTGCAAACAATAAACAAAGATCAATTATTGAATATCCTTCTCTCCTCCATTGGAGGAGCTTGAGGCAGACATATCAGAGGCAAGCAAAGCTTCTGGGGTTTTATTTGTTCTTTTCCCTTAAGGAAGAAAACCCTGCGTGTTTGAAATATCAGCCTGGCAAGTAAAATGAATGGTGGAGTCCAAGACTTTTCCCACAATTAATCCACCTGTCAATAAACGTCATTATTTTTAATTTCCTATCCTCCGGGAAAACAGCCAAGACAGCCAACTCCAACCCTCTCGTTCTGGTTGTGGCCAGGTAGAGAAGCTGCTGGTCTCATGCCAGCCACTTTCACTCTGGTGGCAATGTCAAGATCTGTCACTGGCTAAGTCAAGAGAGCGGCTCAGCGAATGCCAGTCTCTGCTGCCCTCTCTTGGCAGGGGACTCTGCCCGGCGACTGTCCGGCCTGAGAATTCCCCTCGTGGCACCAATTTTGCTCTGCTGAATCCGTAGATGAGAGAAGAAAGCTTTGCCAACCAGCAATCGTGGGAATCCCTGAGGTTTTTCTTTCCAGTCGTCACCTGCCTCTTTGCACTTCCAAGCAGTATTTTGATTTTCCCCTCTGCAGATCAAGCAATTTCTTCATTTGTTTCATTAGCTGTATAAATATAATTTGGTACCAGGAAGCCAATTTGCAACTACAAGCAACTAGATTTTTTTTTCTATATACATTTATTTAAAAACAAAATAGAACATCTACATTCAATATGATACATGTATGCTACAAATCATATAATGCACATATGTCAACGTGTATTAATTGTGCAGTGGTTTCACTCAATAATCAATCCTGCCAAGGGCTGTCCTTAAAAAAAAATCGACAAAGACGCGGATTTCATCATAAAACTGAGTCTCTAATACGAACAAGCGCGTCTTTCTCCGCTTCTGACGTGTCACCGGGCTCCCGTGTTAGCCTTGGCAACTCTGGGAAATTGACGTCATAAGCTTTCAAGATTCCGGATGTGACGAAACACTTCGCTTCTTTGCCCAAAACAAGCATGGCCGCGCCGGCTTTCTGCAGCGGAAGTTGTCCTATTCGGAGCGAGTGGCGCTCGGCAGATAAGGCGGGGGGTCTTTCGGGCCTCCCGGCGCCCCTTTGTTTTCCCCCCTAGAGAAAAAGGGCAATTTGCGCTCCCAAAATGTAGCGCACCATCCGCTTCCCCCTCCCCGCGCCCGTCTCCTTGACAACGCACTTCCATCTTATTTTTTTAATCCGCGCGCCCCGCCTTCTCCTCCTCCCCATTGGCCCAAAGGCGCCTTCTCCGATGGACGTGGAAATAAGCCAATGGGGTTCCTCCACGAAGACAAGCCTCTCGGGCTTTGCGTCTTCGCCTCCTCCCTCTCCCTCCCCGAACGGAGGCGGGACAGGAAAGGAGATCGACAGGCCGCAGCTGCCAATGGAAGGAGAAGAGGTGCCTGCCGAAGAAGGCGGGGCAGAAGTAGTGAGCCTTGCGGCGGCCAATCGGAACACGGGATAACAAGGAAGGGCGTGTTTAGGGGCGGAGCCGGAAGAGAAACTTTGGTGGGTGATGGAGGAATGTGGGACAGAGAGAGCCGGCTCTGGGTAAGGTAAAACTGCCAAGGTCAACATGACCCAGAATGTTATTCAGTGTAAGAATCAACCATGCAAGCTAAAACTGCTTGCAG
>JANHFT010087854.1:0-10521 GCA_032467955.1 Pseudoxenodon macrops | reverse complement strand
CTTCGGGCCAGCGCTTTCATGCGCACAATACCCGGGTGCCCCACGTGCAAGGTATCGATCACTTTCCTCCTTAGTGATCGAGGAATCACGACCCTCTCCCCCCACAGTACACAACCCTTCAGCACCGAGAGTTCCTCTCTTTTTGCAAACAATGTTCTGAATTCTTCTCCCTCCGCTTCTTGCGGCCACCCCCTCAACACCCAGTTCAAAACTTTATTCAAAACTTTGTCCCTCCTGGTGTGTTCTGCGACGTCTCTCGAGGTGACCGGGCTGGAGGAGTCGACGTCCACCAGGAGCACGTTGTTATCGGGAGCAGGGTCGGTGATGCTGTGTTCACCACCCTCTGTAATGTCTTTCTATCCGCGGCTGTCAAGCCAGCATACCACACCGTAATGCAATGAGGACACTTTCTATTGTGGACCAGTAAAAGGTGGTCATCAGTTGTTGTTCCACTTCGGGGTTTTTTTGCAAGACCCTGAGGAAGTGGAGTCTCTGTTGGGCCTTTCTGGTCCCCTGGGTCATGTTGATTTTTCAGGTGAGATCTTTGCTGAGGTAGACTCCCAAGAACTTAAAGGAGGAAACTTTCTCCACACAGCCCCCCTTGATGTAAAGTGGGGCAGGTTCCTCTCTCTTCTTCTGGAAGTCTCACATCATCTCCTTTCTCTTGCTGATATTCAGGTGCAGGTTGTTTTCCAAGCACCATGTGGATAATTTTTGAACCTCCCCTCAATGCTGCTTCATCTCCATAACCATGCTTTCTTCACACTTGCCATTCACTTTGTCTTTGATGCGGCTATTACTTTGAAGATCAGATCCTAGGTAACAGAAGAAATTAGATCTTCACTAGATCTTCACTGCTGACTTTCTCAGCCTCTGATAACAGATAACAAACCAATTAATAATAGTAGCTTTTTATTTAATATCCTTAATTGCTTATTTTATAAATGATCACTGAAATGTTTACTAGAATAAATATCAACAGTTTTTGTAGCTCTGCTACAGGGATGTGTGTGGGTTTTTATAAAATCTTCAATTCAGGCAATCATTCAAAATGAAATGCTAAATCAGTGGTGTTCTTTTTCAAACCAATGGATTTAGGTGGCAAATCTGGTTTAATGAAAATATTAAAAATGATTGTGCTTGCCAGTTTACCTCCTATAAATTGGTGTATTGTTATTTGACACACCTAGTGCAGCGGTCATTTTCTCTTGGTTCTTAGCTGATTTTACAGGCTAAAAATCAGGGTTGTTTCATATATATCCACTGAAGCTGTTTTGGGGGAAAAAGTGGAAGGTAAACAGTATAACAATAAATGACAGATAAATAATGAAACAGTCTAACTATGCTCAATATGCATGCTATACAGTATATTAATCACACCAGTAGCAGAGAAGCTAAAGCAAACAAGGTCATTTCCTAACTAAAGATTTATAGCATTTTCATAGCATTGTTCAGTAATTTTTAAATAAAAGGCTGTTTGCCTTGCTGTTATTTGGGTGCAACAATAGCTGAATGCTGTAAATTCGTAGCACAGAATTTATATATACTCCCATCCTGGGATTTTAGCAGAATTAAGCAAACTCTTTGAATATTATCTGTCAGTCATTTTGATCTAACAGCATTCTGCATCTACAAAACCCAATAAATAACTTGGATGGACTGGGAAAAAAGAAAGATTGTCTTCCAATTGACCAGTCTACTCTGGTCTTAAAATAAAGAAAATTCATATTTGCATGCCTGTTAGGCTATTTAAAAGCATTTGTAAAGAAAAGATATGTATCCAAACAATCAGTTTGAATTTAGCTGAATTATCTGGATCCAACATTGATTTTTTCTACCCTTTTTAATAGATCGATGCTTCAACTTTTATTTGGCAAATCCTGCTAACTGCTTTCCTTACAGTTTTATTTATTTTTATTTTTTTTCCTTGCAAATATAATAGTATTTACTTCAACAAATGAGAACAAACTCTCGATTTCATCTCCGTGGCTTTTTCAGACAAACAGGCCCACAAGGTGCTGGACCTCAGCAAGGCTGGACACTTCAGCCGGCAACGTGGAGAGGGCCTGCTTCAGGTTCGCCTCCACCTTTTCCTGGCGCCTCAGCAGCTGCTGGGCCTGGCACAGCCGCTCCTCCAGGCACCTCATCTGCATCACGTGGCTGGTCAGGGCCTTGGTGTGCTCTATGTCCTTCTGCAGAAGCAGCTCCTTTAGCTTCCCAACCTCCTGCCACAGCCAGATCTTCTCCTGGACGTCAGGGCGCCGTGTCCCGCTCATCTCGCCCCACAGAGTGGTGGCTGCCATCTCCGACTTCTGGAGCTCCAGCTTCAGCTGAGCCACCTCCTCTCGCAGGGTCGCCACTTCCCTCTTCTGGTCGCTCAGCTGGCATTGCTTCTCCTCCTGCTGACGCAGCAGCTCCTGCAGCTCCTTCTCGCTCTGGATCTTCAGGTGCAGCACCTTGCTGAGCTTCATTTGGGTGGATTGGCAAGAGTCCATCTCGGCCTGATGCTGCGTTTCAGATGTTTCCAGCTGTTGCTCCAGCTGCAAAATCTGTGCCCGCAGCCCTCCGGTGTCTTCTTGGCAACGCCTGGCCAGGAGGTGCAGTTGCTCCATTGCCAGGCGCAGGTCCTGGGTGTGGCTGGCCAAAGGTCCTGTTTCATTGCATTCCCTCCTGGCCTCTCTTCAGACTCAAAGCCTTTTCAGAAGAATCTACAAATAATTGTCCCAGTGATTACTGGACAAGCTATATACAAAGTTCAAAATACTCATGGTAGGAGGTTACAAAAGCATTTCCAACAATCTGGATTTACTGAGAAGAAGGTTTTGGAAACAAAACAGAGGAAATGTGTTGGCTGTATGATTAGCAGAGAATTCAGTTGGACTTTTGGGGTAAAGTATTCATGGACTTACCTGAATCTCAAAAGTTGCTCAAAGTTAAAGCACAATATCATTTCTAGATATTGTAGGGAGAAAGCCACATTAATCAATGCTACTATCAGGCCCAAAACCAAGAATAACATGTAATAATTCTTCCAAGTGGAGTTCTTTATTATTTTGTATTTATAGGCAAAATCTTGCCAGATTGAAGACTATATTATCTTATACAATATACTTTGCAAACTATTAAGGAGAGACTGTCTTCACCCTCTTTCTTTTACACATAACATCTGTCTGAGTTGCCTCTTATAGATGATGCACTTTCATGTATGCTTCATCTTAGCTTGGCGCACCTGGAGGAGAAAAATACGTATGTGCCAGTGCAATGATATTTTTTTCCACATTGACAATATTAATGATGAAGCATTCATTGCCTTAATGTTTACTTTTAGAATGCTTCACCTTCACCTTCATAAATTGATATGTTACTTTATTATAAAGGAGTGTTCTTCTTTTAAAATGAATTTCTCAAAATGACTATTCTTTGGACAACCTTTGGGAGTGATATCTTATCGCTCAAGATAATGATTATGAAATTTGTGGCTGGCATTCCAAAATATTACATCAGTATATTATTATATTCTTCACTGCCTTTCAATCTATTTTCATATTTAATTCAAGGGCTTCAGTTGACCTTCAAGAAGATCACAGTTTGGCCACAGAGAAGCTGCTTTCTATTTCTTTCTAGCCTGCCAAATAAACAGCCATGTTTAGCTTCAACTGTAATCCTCTAAAAAGTATGTTTGGAACAATATCAAATTAAGAAGTTAGTATCCCCTTCTATTAGTTTAGTGTCTTCAAACAGGTTGAAGCAACACTTTTTAAAAAATTCTTCAATTCCATGGTTATGCTGTAGCACACAGAAGACAATTTTCTTTTCATTTCTTATTATAAGTTCACAAACCAGTTTGAGATGTGGGTGGTGAGGGTTTATGAACTTGGTTTTGGGCTTTTCGCAGTTGTGCAAGCTAAACTATTGATGTTCCGTGTGTTGAAAATGGCCAATCCCGGAACACCTATCAAAAAAATAGTGAGAGAGACATATTTGGTTTTGCTCCATAAGTTTGTATGAGAGATACAGTCTGGAATTAGGAGTTGAAGGCTCCTCTTTTCATGCTTCTACCTCTGGAAAAAAGAAGAATGACAATTATCCAAACTAAGATGAAAGGGACTCCAGTAGAATTGGTGGCAACATTTGAGTATGCGTATTTCTCACAAAGAAGAAATGACTTGAGGGCAATTTGATATGGAAAAAACTGAATGACCTCTCCTCTGTTTCATTGCACTGCAATAGGAATGTGATTGAGTAAAGGTTATGTTTGAATTCTAAATTCTGGTTGGGAACAATTGAACATTTTAAAACAGCTCTCTGCTGTGGTTATTGTGGCAATATTCAATGTAAATATGGTTTCATCCCCATTCCTGGTGGCTGGTCCCCAATAAAATATGATGGCAAATATCAATGTTTGCCAGGATCACATAGTTTTCAGTGATACGAGGAGGTGTAGCATCCCTGACAAGACATAAGGATATCCAACAGATTTTCACCCTGTGTGACAGAAATCGGTGGTGGTCAAGATTTTCCTGGCTTGATATTCCCAGACATTATCTCAACTAGGGAGAAGGTTGGCCCCCTACTAACCCCTCAACTTAAACATTGTTGATAAACATAAAAAGCAGTAAAACATAAGTCTCATTTTTCTTGTGAGTTCTTTTCACTCAAATTGTTGGTTTGGAAAGGATTTTCAGCCCCCCAGTGGTTTGTCTCTGGATAATAATCTTGAATGATGATTACCCAACATTCATTCTACAAATGCAAGGATATCCATTTTGTTGCAAGATGTTTCTTTTTTTCTTTTTATGTTCAAGACTGTGCTTGTGCTTTTCTAAATGGTGTTCTTACACAGCTTCTTTTGTGGGAGATTGAGTTGTTATTTTGGTGCTGAACATTTGATGTGGCAATTTCATGATAGACTTTTGTTTCTAATTTGCCATCACTGCCTCTGAAGATATGCAGGAAGGGAAGCGTATTGCTGTTTTTAATATTTTTATTCTTGCCACATTCCTCTTTTCTGTCACTATTACCCAACATTCATTCTATATCCATTTTGTTGGAAGATGTTGTATAAATTTGTTTCTTTTCTTCTTTTTATGTTCAAGATTGCTAGACTGTGCTTGTGCTTCTCTAAATGGTGTTCTTACACAGATTCTCTTGTGGGAGATAGAGTTGTTACTTTGGTGTTGAACATTTAATTGGTGGAGCAGTTTTATAATAGACTTGTATTTCTAATTTCCTCATTCATAGTGGAGTCCGGATTGAGGGCCACTTCCCGATCTGGATCCCAGCTAGGAAGAACCAGGTCTCAAAAGCAGACTGGCTAAAAAAAGGAGGTGAAAGGTTCCCTCTTCTCACCAGAGGATGGAGGGAAGGGGGGAGAAAGGGAAGGAGGGAGAGTGGGGACACCCAAAGTCCATTGCCAGGGTTCCATGGTCCCCTTCCTCTCTTTGGAGACAGGCTGCTCTTCCCTAGCAGAGCCTTCCAGGCACCCAGCAGCTGGAAGGTCAGAGGGACATTCAGAGCTTTCTCTCCAGCATTGATTGTCCTAAAATCTTAAAAGAGAAAAAAACGTGTGGAGAATTAAAAGAAAAAACTCTTCCAGAATGACATCTCAGAGGAACTGAAATAATGCCTTTCCTGTTTGCTTCAGGATTGGGCTGCTGATTATTTTGCCTTCTGTGATGAGATGGAATGCTGGTGTCAGATGCAAAATAATAACAACTTAATTCAAACTTAAAACCTTTCCTGAAGAATAAGATTATATGAATTTCATGGACCAAATGCAAATATTTAAAAAGATACCTACAAAAAAAGCTGCTGGGGACAGGAAGCTATTGTGTTGTTGTGTTGCTGGCTGTTGTTCTTTGCCTCAAAATCAGCACAGCCCCTTTCCTTTGCTCCCTTAGTTTCTGGATGCTTTCTTGGAGCAAGTAACAAACCAGCCACTGGTAGGCCCTCAAAGACACTGAAGAGTCCATGAGATCTTGGACATCCAGAACCATGAATTTCTGCCAGAGAATATCATTGTAATCATTTAAAAAATCAACTGATTCCATGGATGATGAAACAGGATGGCCTTGGGATCTCACGCTCATCCACCTCAGCAGGTAGTTGCTTGTTTGCTGCAACAAAACATTGTTGTCTCCTTCAAAAGTGCAGTTTGGGTCATTGTCATTACAGATATCACCCAGACGATTCATGGCCAGGTAGCCATGTCCCCCTTAGGCTTCCTGGCATTCTTGGATGGCTTGCTGGGTGAGCCAGGAGGCAAGGGCTTCCCCGAGGTGGACAAGGCATGGATCTCACGGCCCAGCTCAGCCTGCTGGGAGCTCTTGTCCTTCATCAGCAGACCAGCAGACCAATGTGGAACTCTATGAATTTAAGGAAGAGGGCTCAGGAGAAGTAGTCCAAGATGTAGGTGGCCGCCAAGTAAGGGAGCAAATGGCAGTGCTGCATTTAGTATTCCAGGACAGGAATCTCCTTAGGGTCACTAGGCCGGAATTGGCACCAGGTGGTGGAGAAGCGAATGGCTATCGTTAATGGCCAGCTTCAGATTGACCACTAATACAAACTAATACAGGAATCCTGTCTTCCAGTTCAAATCATTGTTCACCTACTTTGCTCTAGCACCAGTCTTAATTATTTCTCAATTGTCCCAGCTTTGTGACAGCCATCTTTAAGCTGCCTCTTCTCCTCGTCATGGCTGAGAGGGAAAAAGAATCCCAGGTCCGCTGTGACTCTCTGCTACCTCACAGGGTGCCCCTCTTTGCTTTACCACCTCTACAGGGTGGATTTGGCTCCTTTCAGAGCCCACAGACAGAGGGAACTCGGCTTGGAATCATGGAGACCCAATCTGCATCTCTGATAGTGAAGGCTAGCAAACTATCATTTTCCATTTTTCTTTTGATGAATAATTGTTGCCCAGGCGATGACAATTGAAATGGTTGGTTGCTGCATTGCTGATTGCTGTAACTGTTGCTAAAGAAACTGTTTTTGTTAACTTGTTGGGATTGTGGGATAGTTGTGGCTTGTTGCTGAAGATTATGCATGCATGAGTTCAAAGGAAATACTGCTTTGTTATTGCTGAATGAAAATTGGTCTTGGGTAACAAAACCTTCATTTTTAACTCTGGCCAATTGCTCTGGAATCTTGATGATGTTCATGACATTGATTCAGATAACTTAGGGTTGATGATTGGATTGGGTACTTCTCTTCATCCAAAGGGAGGAGATAATGATGGATTGTTCTGTGGCAGCTTCCGTATTGGAAACAGTTGAATGGCTGGTGGTATGGATAGGCCCTTACTGATAAAGAGAGAGTCTTCACAACTTGGGATTTGGATCTTGGTAAATAGTTGGCCATAGCAATTAGTCCCAGGCATTGAGTCTGTCCTTTGTTGGTTATGACAAGAAATGGGTGAAACAACCTCCTTGGTTTGAAACAGACCTGAGTTTGCTTTAACTGACAATGTCATCTGTGCAGATCTACCACTTGGGTTGCATCTAGTAAAAATGTCTTTGTTGACAGGTCACAGGGTCCTTTTGCCTATAGCCAATTCAGTGGGTTCCCACATCCTACTCCAGCCTCTGGCCTTTAGGCAATTCACATACCAGCAGACCTTTGGTCAGTAGTCTCACTTTATTTTCACACCCTTCCTAGGTCTATTGCTGCTCAGTTTTATTTTCAGGAATGAACTCCAGTTTTGCTTTTTGCAGCTTTTTAAAATTGCTTCCAGTTCCTATTTAGATTAGAAAGTTCACACTTCTGCACCCATTAGAACTATATGGCCAATACAGTGGTGAAATCTACTTACCTTCTCTACCGGTTCAGAAGCACGCAATAGAAGTCTTATATCACCATTTGGCTTTGGCAGTAACACAATTGGTGAATACCATTCGCCACCAAGTGGTTCTATTATGTCCATATGGATCATCTTCTCTACTTCTTTTTGTAACAGCCCTTTCATCCTATCAGGGATCCTCTAGTCTAGGGCAATTGTTGGATAGGTCATATTTCTTTTGTATCTATCCTGTGTTCCATGCATATAGTCGTACATAGCTGTCCAATAACCATGTGTTTATACAACTCCAGCATTCTTCCTAATTCCTTCTCCTGGCTCTCCTTTAGTTCAGCATTTATATACATGTTTCTTTGGGATGATTGTTATAATGCATGTCATGCTTAATCCACTAGATGTGCATTACTCTTTCAATACCCACAAGGCTATCTCAGAGTCAGCTCTGCTGTGCCAATTCTGTAAGAAGGTTCACATGGTTTATTTTCCTGTTCCAGCCTTATAATTCTACTTCATAATTCACTGGACCAGTTCTTCTCTTAATTATGTAAGGGCCCTGCCACTGTACCTCTAATTTGCTTTTCTTGCTTGGTGGCACTAACAGGACTTAGTCCCCTACATTAAATTTCTCATGCTTTAAGCCCTGATAGTATTGGGTTTTTTGGATTTCCTGGACAGTTTCAGTACTAAATGTTCCTTTGTATCAGGATGTATTTAATCAATTTTTGGGCATTCTAGGATTCACTGCACACTACTTTAATTATGTCTAGTACTCCATGAGGTTATCTCACATTTTATAATTATTCAATCGAAATTCTGCAGATACCTGTGGAACCCCTTGTATGCAAACAGCAAAAATTTCCCAATGTTTGGGTCCTGGCCTGAATATCTTTTAACATATTTGTAAGGGTTTCATTTCCACAAGTCCATTAGCCCATGCATAATAAGGAATAGTATATATTCCTTTGATTGCTAGGTCTGCATATATATATTCCAGCAGCACTCATGAGAAATCTATGCCCTGATCCATAAGCATCTGACATGGTATGCCTACCCAGCTGAAAAATTTGACTAGCTCCTCCACTATATGTTTAGCAATCACACTTTTAATGGAACTGCCTCTAGATACCAAGTGAGATAATCAGAGGCCACTGTAATATATTAATTGTCTTTACTGTAATGTGGTAAAGGATCTACAATATCAATGGCAACTTTTGAAAAAGGCATGGAGACTAAAGGTACTTTTTCCCTAGGGACTTTGTCTTCTTTCCCTTTTGGTTCTACCACTTGGCACACCAGACATATTTAAAATACTGGGTCACCTCTCCACACATCCCTGGAAGCAGGGTCACCTCAGAGAGCCAACACCAGCATCCCTGGCCTTTTAAGCAACCCACATACCAGCTGAGCCTTGAGTGGTAGTCCCACTTTGATTCCACACCTTTCCTAGATCTACTGCTTCTTGGTTTTACTATCAGGAGCGAACATTTCCAGTTCTGCTTTTCTCAACTTTAAATTGATGTTTCCTGCTTACCGTAATTAGAAAACCAGCAACCCCTTGTCACACTGCACCCACTGCTTCTCTGAAACGAGCATGTCCAGGCATCTTGTGACTTTATGGCTCCCCAAAAAAGACAAACTTTTTGTCGTCTTTATTCACAAACATTTCATAAGCAATTCGTATTAGCTGGGAGATGGGCCTCCTAGCCACTCTGTATAACTTTTGCAACTTCATAATATTTTTATTACTTTAACTTATAAACAGCAGACTCAGCAGGTGCATGTTTGCTGAATCCGCTGGATCTAGGTCTATAAAAAAATAATAACTCAAATTGGATTAGATATTTTTGGAAAATAAATACAAAAAGTACCAAAAAAAACCAAACCCTGGTCATTTCTCTTCAGAATGTTGTCTTTATATTTGGGCCTAGTTTTTCTAATGATATAAATCATCAGAGAGATGGAGAATGGAATATAAAGAAAACATTTTTGGTCCAATTGACATTCTAAGTCTAGTTTGCTTTAAAAGATCAGCCTTCTTTCTGCTTAAATTTACATGTGAGTTGGTATCCTATAAAATTATTTTATTTTGGTCTTCAGTAACTTCCCAATTCATTCTTTTAGTCTCCCCCCTGTTTCTAACACTACTCTGGGGCAAGGGATTTAGGAATATATTTCCAGTCAGGATGTAAAGATGTTAAACTACTTCTCTCCATCTTCAGAGTAGACTATTTACTTGGGATGGTTGAGATAGTTAAAATAATTTCATCATCCTATATAACAATCAACTAAAACTTTAAATATTTTTATTCTTTCCAAATTCCTCTTTTCTGTCACTATTGCCCAACATTCACTCTACAAATGCCTGGATATCCATTTTGTTGGGAGATGTTGTATAAATCTGTTTCTTTTCTTCTTTTTATGCTCAAGATGGCTAGATTGTGCTTGTGCTTCTCTAAATGATGTTCTTACACAGCTTCTCTTGCGGGAGATCGAGTTGTTACTTTGGTGTTGAACATTTGATTGGTGTGGCAATTTCATGATAGACTTTTGTTTCTAATTTGCCATCACTGCCTCTGAAGATATGCAGCAAGGGAAGCGTGTTGCTGTTTTCCTCTTGCCTAGTGAACTTTTTAATATTTCTATTCTTGCCACATTCCTCTTTTCTGTCACTATTGCCCAACATTCACTCTACAAATGCCTGGATATCCATTTTGTTGGGAGATGTTGTA
>JANHFT010087639.1:0-10527 GCA_032467955.1 Pseudoxenodon macrops | reverse complement strand
TATTGGAACACTGCTATCATGTCTCCCCTGGTCCTTCTCTTCACTAGACTAGCCATGTCCAGTTCCTGCAACCGTTCAGCGTATGTTTTAGCCTCCAGTCCCCTAATCATCTTGGTTGCTCTGCATCTTTCTAGAGTCTTAACACCTTTTTATAGTGTGACCAAAACTGGATGCAGTATTCTAGGTGTGGTTATACTAAGACTTTATAGAGTGGTATTAGTACCTCACTTGAGTTTGATTGTATTGTTTCACCCAGTTTATAT
Organism: Pseudoxenodon macrops; assembly: GCA_032467955.1. Taxonomy (NCBI): domain Eukaryota; kingdom Metazoa; phylum Chordata; class Lepidosauria; order Squamata; family Pseudoxenodontidae; genus Pseudoxenodon; species Pseudoxenodon macrops. The sequence goes on along the minus strand of JANHFT010087639.1, from coordinate 10,264 downwards.
GTGTACTTCTGTTTTTTCTTGCCTAAGTGTAAGACTTTACTTTTCTCTTCATTGAATTTCATTTTGTTAGATAGGGCCCAGTATTTAAGTCTGTCAAGATCCATTTGGATCTTGAGCCTGTCAACTAGGGTAGGGGTGACAAACACAAGGCCCACAAGCTGGATGTGCCCCATGGGATGCTTAAATCCGGGGCTGGCCTGGTACTATCAAAGGATTGGCCCACTGTGCCTGTGCCAGGCAAAATGAGGCCTCCATGTGGCCCACGTTTGCCCAGCAGAGAGCTGCAGGAGGCCGGGGAGGCCGAAAACTGGACACGTAGGGGCCTTGCGAGGGCTCTGAGCGGCCTGTTTTTGGTCAGCAGAGTGCTGCTGGAGGCTGGGGAGGACAAAAATGAGGCATGGGGGGGTGCTCCATTTTGGCCAGGGTGCTGCAGGAGGCGTTCGTCCCATCTCCCCGCTCACTTCCTGCTGGCACACGGAGGAGAACCACAATGCTGATCCGGCCCTCGAAGAAATCCAGTTTGACACCACTGATTTAGAATGTTGGCTATTCCTGTCAGTTTAGTATCATTTGCAAATTTGGTAAGTTCCCCTTCTGTTCCCTCATCTAAGTCATTTATGAAGATATTGAAGAGTACTGGGCCTAAGACGGAACCGTCGCCAACCTTTCGGACCTCAGTGACCACTAAATTCATAATTTTAAAGCTCGCAGACCACTAATATGAATTTTTCAAAAAGATAAATAGTATTTAGTGCAATATAAAAATGCAAATAATTTTTCTGCGGACCACCAATTTTTTTTTGCGGACCACCGGTTGATGACCGCTGATGTAGATGTCGTACTATTAAGGACTACTCGTTGAGTACGGTTTGTCAGCCAGTTACAAATCCATCTGATGGTGATGCTATCTATCCCACTCTTTTCTAGCTTACCAAGAAGTATGTTGTGAACTACTTTGTTCAGCCTTGCTGAAGTCTTAAGCATATTATGTCCATAGTATTTCGTTGGTTTACTAATTTAGTCACTATGTTGAAAAATAAAAAAGATTGGTTTGGCATGATCTATTTTTAACAAAACTATTGTCAAGGTTCCAAGTAACACCCCAACAGAATCAAACCTCCAAGGCAGGCATATTCTTCAAAGTAGAAATATATTAGTTATATCATATTGGCACATCTGGGGAAACCTGAATCTAAAATCCCCTGGGTTTCCCCCTAGTAAAAATCACACTTTTTCCCCATCTCCTATCTCTTCAGACCATCACATGGCCAATCAAGCCACAGTCCAAAGTTCATCTGGACTTGCATCCCGCCTCTTCACATCTGGTGGGAACGTCCTTGGATCTTAGAGGAAATAATTTTGTTTTGGTTACAAAATCCTCGCTATCTCTATGTCTCCCTTCGTTCCCACAGCTCACCCAGTCATCGCTGTGGCAGCCCTGAAGATGCCAAGGAAAATGGCTCCAGGGCTGACAGGATGTCCCCCTCAGCAGAAGAGAACATCCTGCAATGAGAAGAATGAGAGGGGGTTAGTAACATCAACTCTTAGTAACATAACTACCTCTTCCCCCCCTCCCAAGGCCGTTTTGGCTTACTAGGGTACTTCTCATAGAATTGCTTCACCAATCTGTCAGATTTTACATCCCAACACTTAACCCAGGTGGCCTCAGACAAAGGGTACCCTTTCCAATGGACCACGTATTGCAGGTGCCCACAGTGCAACCTGGAATCCAGTATTTTCTTAAATTCATAGTGTGTCTCGCCTTGTACCACTACAGGTTTTAGGGCTGCCCTATCCCTTGATCTCAATTGCGAGCTGGCCACTGGCTTTAACAGGCTGCTTTGAAAGACTGGGTGGACTTTCCCTAACAGTCATGAGAGTCTAAGCTGTACCGTCACTGGGTTAATTACTTTCACTATTGGGAATGGCCCTAAGAACCTAGGTCCAAGCTTTTTGCATGGCAAACTTAGCTTGAGATACTTCGTTGACAGGTATTTGCAATCTCCCACCCAGTAGGGAGGCTGGGGGGAGCAGGGCTTGTCTGCTTGCTTTTTGTATGATTCTGCCTCTTCCGCTAGAGCTTGGTTGGTATTTTCCCAGCCCAGCTTCAGTGATTCTATCCATTCTCTCAGGATCATGGATGAGGGAAGCTCTCAGGGCAGCTCAGGCATGGGGGCAAATTCCATGCCACAGGTGATTTGCAAAGTGGTCAACCCAGTGCTACTGTGCACTGCATTGTTGTAAGCCACCTCCGCAAAGGACAGCAAGTCCACCCAGTTGGACTGGTGATACTCCACGTAGCATCTCAGGTATTGCTCCACCATGGCATTCATATGTTCGGCTACCCTATTCGTGCTCGGATGGAAAGCTGAGCTTAGCCCCAGGTCGATCCTATCGACCTCAAGAATTATCTCCAGAACTTTGCTGTGAATTGGAACACCCTCCCCCCCCCCATCGAGATGACTTTGCAGAGCACTCTGTGCAGTCGGTACACCTGCTTTATGAACATCTTGGCTAGTTTTCTGGCTGAGGGCAATCCTGAGCAGGCAGTGAAGTGGGCTTGCTTCAAGAATAGGTCAATCACAGTCCAAATGACTGTGTTTCCTCCAATTTCCAGGAGCTCGACTATAAAGTCCATAGCAATTTCCTCCCACGGCTGGCAGGGGTCTGCCATTGGTTGAAGGAGTTCAGGGGGCTTTCCTGGTCTCATCTTCATGGTGGCGCACATGATGCAACTCTTAACGTAATCCTCTATGTTCACCTTCATCTTGGGCCACCAGAACTGTCTCCTGATCAGATGAAGGGTTTTTTGGAATCGGAAATGGCTAGCCAGCATGGAGTCATGGCTGCATTGCAGGACTTGGAGCCTCAGGCTGGTGGGGACATATAATTTTGTCCCCTTCCAGGCTAGTCCATCCCTTAATGTCACAGCATGCTTGTTGTCGGCAAGCCACTGGTCAGCTGGGAGGGCAGACGTCAATGCCAATGTCATTTGATCCCCTCCAGGGTTGTCCCAGTGTTTAGCTTGGCCTCTGGTGGTGACCTGAGCCACTGGTTGAGAGGGGGGGATGATGGCGTGAACGACCTCTCAGCAGCTATTAAGGTGTGGCTTTCTTGACGTGTTCACGAGTAAGTTCTCCCTCCTCCCCCAGATGTATTTCAGCTCAAATTTGAAACATTTAAAAGTACTGCACCCAGCAAAGTTGCTTGGGAGAGAGTTTTCAGGGGGTCTTTAGGGCCTCAAGGTTTTTGTGATCACTCCAAACCTTAAGTACAGTATGGCTGTCCCTCTGGTTCCCTCTTCTACCTTTTGAACAACAAAGTTGTCAGTTAGGTTGGTCAGGAACCTATTCAATTTCTCACTTAGTGCAGAATTAGTCTTTCACTTTATGTCAGAGTAATTGAAGTCCCCCATTACTATTGTAGTGTATTTCCTCTCAGAGTGTGCATAGTGTGATTATTTTGAGACAACCCAGGTTAGACAGTGAAGAGTATGAAATGCTTTTTGCTAGAGGACAATACACCCATCAGGAAAGGTGTAAGTGTTCATGCACAACCATTTTCCTGCCTTCCTAGAATGTACAGACCATCCTGGTTAATCCCTTGTGCACGAATTCTTCTAGCAAACAGTATTTCATACCCTTGACTGTCTAACCTGGAAACACTCAACAGATTATGATCTAGGTCAGATGCATATAAGACATTGTCTAATGTTTCTCCTATCTTAGGTACATAGACTTTAACAGCAGATCGTTGACCATTGACCAAATTAACAAATGTTTGCTTAGCTGGTCTCAAGCCAGAAAATGTGGATTATTAGCAATATGCTGACTAGCCCCACTGTCCAACACCCAAGTGTTCTTGGTGTTTTCAAACGCTGTTGCTGCCAGGGAAAACGATGATGAAGAACCACTCCTAATGCGATCAGTAGCCCTTCGCACTTGTCTCGCTGCCCCTCTGTTTCTCCTCTCAGAGCAGTGTCTCTGGAGATGCTCTGTAGAACCACACATGTAGCACTGCTTCACTCTGTAAACAGTCAGCTGCTCTGCTGGCATCCTGGGATGTTGCACATGTTGGCCTATGCTGAGCATTATCTCCTCCCTTTCCTGGTTGCCTCTCCAGCTGTTTCTGTTCTTCTTCCAACTATCGGCCAGTCAATTATGTCATGGTTAAGTCCCTCTCTTGCATGGACTCCAACGAACTGAGCACCACATATACCTTGTGTGCCTCAGTAAACATAATTCTTCCTCTTATTCTAGAAATCTTTTTCTCATAGCTTGCAGATGTGTGGACATGATCTCCCCCAGCTTCAGTTGTGCTTTATACAGTCTCCTTGTGAGCAACACTTTACTGCCCGCAGTAAAGTGCTCTCTAACATACACACTGCGCAACACTCTTTTCACAGACTGTAGGCCCTCACATGTATCAGCTGACTGTCCTCCAAAGCCTTACTTTTCATTTCTTCCCAATCATCCAGTACTGCTGATGGATCAGTAACTATCGTTCACAACTCCTCTCTTCACAGGTACATCTCCATCATTACACACCAGGAGAGGTAGTTTGCCTCATTCAGCCGAGACACCAAGAAACCTCCTCCCATTATGCCGATGGAGGCCATATTGCCTGCTTTCTTTACAACCACTAACCACTAATAAACCACAATGCATAACTCCTCTGATTCTGGAGCAAGCTCTCCCTGGGTTTCTCTTCTCTCTGGACTGGGCCCATAACCTGTCAGAGTGTGCACAGTGTGATTATTTTGAGACAACCCAGAAGCAAAATACAATAAACAGAGGTTTGTTTTTCAAATAGTGGTTTATGTGCAAGGAATATATACATACACGTATTAGGCCAGTGATGGTGAACCTATGGCATGCGTGCCACAGGTGGCACGTGGAGCAATTTCTGAGGGCATGTGAGGCGTTGCCCTGTCAGCTTCAGTGTGCTTGTGCGCGTTGGCCAGCTGATTTTCGGCCATTTTCCACCCTCCGGGAGGCTTCAGGGAAGCCTCCTGAAGCCTCCAGAGGGTAAAAAAAATGGCCCAACGGGCAAACCGTAAGTCACTTCCGGTTTTTCGCTCCCATGTTTGGCACACAAGAAGAAAAGGGTTAGCCATCACTGTACTAGGCAAAGTCAGGCAATCAATCATCAACTACAGCACAGAAGCGCACACAGAGAGACACCCTCACAGGGCCTCTCTTATATAGACAGCCTTTTAAAGTGTTAAAGAGTCAAATAACCCTGCTGACTCGTTCTCATTGCATCATCATTTCAGTTTACAGCCTTATAGCAGCTGGTCAGCTATTAAAGTATTTCCCTGACATTTCCTCCATATATTTGTTAGTTGGTTAGCAAAAAGGACATCTACTTTTTCTGCTTGGTTGGGTGGCCTGAAGTATACACCAATGGCAATATCATTCTTTTTTTCTTTTATATTGACCCATATGCATTCTAGGAGGTTTTTGTCTTTGGTTTTGTGCATCTCTGTAGCAATACAGTCGTCTTTTATATATAGTGCAACTCCACCTCTCTTTTATGGGGTCTGTTTTTTTTTAACTGTTTGTATCCTTCTATCAGTATATTCCAGTCATGGGTTTTGTCTACCAAATTTCTGCAATTCCAACTATATAATATCTACCTTCGTGTATTAATAATTCAGGATCACCCTGTTTGTTCCCCAAACATTGTGCATATGTGTGTAGGCACTTGAGGTCTTTATATGCTTCCTATGTCACCTATTTGGTATTTGAATTTGTCTTCCTTGCCATCCCTCCTTACCTCATTATTTGACTCGTTTTCTAGGTTTTTTTGCTTGGAATTAGCTGGAGATTGGTTGTCCTCCCCCCTCAAATTTGGTTTAAAGCCCTCCTGATAAGTTGAGCCACTCATTTTCTGAAAACATTTTTCTCAGTCTTTGTGAGGTGCAGCCCATCCCTTGCCAAAAGCCCATCAAGAAGGTAATGCAGACCATGGTCCAGGAATCCAAAGTTTTGTTGGCGACACCAACCCTTTAGTCAATGGTTCACTTCTATAATCCTTTGTTCTCTTACCGGATGTTGACCTTTCGTTGTCAATACAGATGAAAAAGTTACTTATGTACCTAACTCTTTAACTTTATTGCCTAGCTGCTCGTAATCACTCAATATTGTTTTCAAGTCCTTCTTTGTGTCATTCGTCACTACATGTAGCAGTAGAAAAGGGTAGTAATGTGCGGGCCTCATTATTTTGGTTTTCTCTGCCACATCTTTGATTTTTGCTCCAGGGAGACAACATACCTCCCTAGATTGTATGTCCAGTCTGCAGATGGCTGGTTCTATTCATTGGAGAATAGACTCTCCTATCATCAACACTTGCCTTCCTTTTTTAGGGAGTGCAGTCTGGGAGGATTTTCTGTTTATCCCAGGTGAGTTTGTTGATGACACTTTTTTAGGGGTAATGGATGATAGAATAGAATATAATTCTTTATTGGCCAAGTATGATTGGACACACAAGGAATTTGTCTTGGGTGCATACGCTCTCAGTGTACATAAAAAGACAAAATACATTTGTCAAGAATCATAAGGTACAACACGTAATGACAGTCATAGGATACAAATAAGCAATCAGGAAACAATATCAATAAAAGTCGTAGGATACAAGCAACAAGTTACAGTCATAAGTGGGAGGAGATGGTGATAGTAACGATGAGAAGACTAATAGTTACGCAGTCTTAGTAAGTATTTTGACAGTAGGTTTGGCAGCTCTGCTCACGCGCATTGAGAACAGGTTCTTCCTCTTCTCCTTCTTCACTCATGACAGCCTCTGGAGGTTCTGAAGGCCCTGGCTGAATCCCTGCCTCTGGCACTGAGTCTTCTCCAGCCTCCTCACTGTTCGACTCTGGTGCCAGCTGCACAGGCCGCTGGCGAATAACCACACCAGTCTCCTCACTATCTGAATCAACTACTAGCTGCACAGGCCGCTGGCGGGCCACAACAAGAACAGCAGGCGGAAAAGAGAATAGAGGAAACGAATAATAAGTTAGTGGAAATCAATAGAAATTTAGAAGAGGCGATTACCCATTTAGAAATGGAAAAATCAGTTTTCTATCTCAGGTTTCAAAACATCCCAGAAAATAAGGAAGATCTACCAAATCTCATTGCAGAGATTTTGGAAAGTACACTAAGTAAAGTTAAACAAGAAATTGTAGGAGACCTGGACGAAGTGTATAGAATTCACATGAACTATGCACAGAGACATAGGCTCCCACGGGAAGTCCATGCAAGATTTATAAAAAAGTCCACCAGAGACGAAATTTTTAGTAAGACCAGGGAACACCCCTTAGTGTACAAAGGAAAAGAAATCCTGACTCTGAGACAGATCCCTTGCAGAGGAAGGGGAAAAAGAAGAAGCTATAATTTTCTATCAATGAAATTGATACAGCATAAAGTCATATTTAAATGGCTAATTCCAGAGAGAATGTTGATTACATGGGTAAAAAAGAAATTTAGAATAGACACACCAAAGAGAGCTCAAGAATTTTATGGAGGAGGAGGAGGAGGAGGAGGAAAACAAGGAAGAAGGAGAAAATGAAAACCAGGAAGATAAGTCATTAGAAGGACAAGTGGAGGAAAGGGATTTGAGAGAGCGAACAGTTAGAGAAGAATATGGAAGGGAAGGAGCAAAAACAAGGGCATAGACACGAACGAAAGGAGGTCAAAACGCAATATCAAATTAACAAAACGGAGAAAGGAGAAATTAGCATGCTATCAATAAATATAAACGGTATGAATTCACCAATAAAAAGAAAATGTATATTGTCAAATCTCCAAAAACAAAAGATGGATATTATTTGTTTACAGGAGATTCATATAAAAGAAAAATATGGTAAATTACTGGAACAACAGAAATTAGAGAAATTATATGTGGCGCTCGCACACACAAAAAAAGGAATTGTGGTTTATGTAAAAGAATGGTTAAATTCAAACTTGGTATATGCAGATAAAGAAGGCAGGATACTAATGGTAGAACTATCAATGGAACAAAAGAGAATTTTATTAGTAGTAATTTACGCACCGAACAAAAATCAGAAAAGCTTCTATCTTAAACTACGTAGAAAATTAGTAGAACTAAAATGGGACAATTTGTATGTAATAGGGGATTTCAATGCCATAGTGAACAACAAAAAAGATTATAAAAGTCAAAACAAAAAAAAGTCAGACAGGTACCAAGCACTTTTATGGCAATGACAAAAGAATTAGATATAAAGGATGTGTGGAGACAGTTAAACCCAGAGGGAAGGAAATATACTTTTTTTCAAACCTGCATAGATCATGGTCTAGAATAGACATGGCCTGGATGAACCTAGTAAATGAAATAGAGGAAATAGAGATTTTGCCAAATGCATGGGCCGATCACAACCTGGTAAAATTAAAATGGAAAGGAATAAGAAAGAAAAGAATGAAATGGACAATGAATCAAATATTCCTGCCCTTTTTCACTCATAAATAGCCTAATTTAATCCAAGCAGGCTACAAATCTCTCCAGGACTCTTCCTCTGCTCAGCCACCAGACATTATTGTACATAAGTAGACAATTATACTGTGCCTGAACCTCCTCAAGAAGTGCTTTAAACTGTCGGTAATTCAGAGCACGAGCCATGATGAAATTCACCATTTTTGTGACATCTTTGAGGACATCTTCAATTTTTTTGCTGCTTTCCCTGGCACAAAGAGCTTCTTGATGGATAATACAGTGGAACTGAATGACTTTATGCTTTATTTCTTTAACAAACAACTGTATGAAACCAGATGTTGCCCCCACCATAGAAGGTGCCCCATCACTCGTAATTGAAACCACTTTTTCTGGTCTTATGTCTTGTGACAAAAAAGCCTCCATCACAGCATTGTAGATATCTATCCCGTGTTCTTTCAGGCAAAGACACCAGTTTCACCAGCTCTTCTCTCATGATGTCACCAACAGCATAGTGCAAAATTACTGCTAGCCTTGCATTATTATTTATATCTGCTTTCATCCAAGCACATGGAGTAACAGGCTTGCCTTTTCTAAGTCAGTGGTGAGCTGCTGACTAACATCACTTGCCATGCGCTGGACTTGATCTTTAACAGTATTTCTGCTAAGTGGCATCTCAGAGATGCGTTGAACAATTTTATCCTTGTTTGGGAAATCATGAAAAAGGGAATTACTCCCAGACAACATGGCTGTTTTGATAATATCCCCATCAGAGAGGGGCTTACCATGTTTTGCTATGCACAGTGAAATTTGAAAACTGGCAACTGTCAGATGATTTGTTCTAGAAAGATAGTTGCAAAAACTAAGATACTGGGAATGATATTAACATAATTATTGTTTAAAAAAATTGGAGGAAGTAGTTGCCACCTTCATCTCCCTAAGAAAAGCCAAGGTATAACATAATGTGAATTTCTAAGTTACAATTAAAGCCAGTTAATTTTGTGTTCATAATTCTGTTTTCTTTCCTGTATATGTTTTGCCATGAGAAGTGTTTTTCCCCAGAAACACAGCTAAGAAATACAGCTAAGAAACACAGTTAAGTCTACCTTTATACATAAAACCTGACTACTATGGCTTGTTCAACAAATCATATTAAAAGTTGTCTGGCATATTCCATAAGGCACACTGATTACACTATAAAAGGCTTGTCTGGAAAACTAGCTTTAGTGGTTAAGATATTTTATGATCATATGAACCTTCCTCTAGCAGTGTCCCGAAGAAAGCAACACTGTTTTCTAATTTCTGACTATACATGCTCAGTTCAAAGTATTTGAACTGAAAACTGATGAAAATGCCAAAGCATCCAGCAGAAAAAAATTCACCTCCTGGGTAAGGTTACCAGATATAGAGGGCAAAACTCCAAATGACCATTAAATGACAGCATAGATACGGAAAAGTGAGAACTTTTGTCACAGTGTTCTGGTTCTCTGAAGTGTTCCAGATCAGATCTGGAACCCTAATAAAGACATTGTACTGCATTCAATTTGTATACCTTTTTAAAGTCTCCTTTCCCATTTATTCTCAGAATTGCCACATTTAAGGGGCTTGATGTTACATAATTTTATGCATCTATTCACCCATCGGTAGCCTGTTTTTCTAAGATGCAAACTCAGATTAGCAAGATTGAATAATGTCTCCTTTATTATACAACATTATGAAACCAAACACATTTACAGGACAAGGCAGTAAGCGCCAAAATAAAGACAGAGTAAGTTGAATTTAAGCATTATATTTCTGTCTTGTTTTCCTTTGTATA
>JANHFT010087592.1:0-10528 GCA_032467955.1 Pseudoxenodon macrops | reverse complement strand
TCTTTGGTGCATGTGCTCTCAGTGTACATAAAAAGACAAGATACATTTGTCAAGAATCATAAGGTACAACACATAATTCTTAGGAGATGGTCTCATGAGTATGAAACCCGTAGAGAATCACAGAAAATAATCAAAAATAAAGAAACCATTAGAGAGTATTTCACTGAGGCAGCCATCATTGGCGCCATCTTGGATCCTAATCATCTTGGATAATAAACAAAGACATTTCTCAAAAGCTGCAGTAAAATTAAAGCAGTCCTTGCTTGACACCAAAGAATAGCCCCCCTGCTGAGAAGGTGCCCCCTTTTTTGCTTCTGATAGGAGGAGGATGGGCAAGAGGTGCAGGGAAGCCCACCCGTAGCAGGTGGCCCCAGTCCCTTTCTCTGCTCTGCTGTTCTGCCCCAGGCCGTAAAGGCTAATAGCTCTGTCCAGAAATCGACCACAAGACCAGCTCTTCTTGGGTAGAGACCTGTGGAGCTTTTGGGGAGCTTCCAAATAACCTTCAGTGGCAGCCTCAAATATATCCCATTGCAGTGTTGCAGTCCATCTCTGATGTATCTAGATGTGGATGGAAGTTGCAAGACAGACTCTCTGCCAAGACTCTGCCACCAGTGTATAGTATAAGCCTGAGTTGGGGCTCTGGCCTCCTGTGATCAACCTGGGTGTAGAAGTATACATCAAACTACAGAGTTACTGTATTCCTTAACGAGGAGGGCATCTCTGAAGGGGGACAGAACCTTTGCACCGAGGTTTCCTTCTGAGGCTCCATCCCTGAGTTGCAGCTGTTTCTGATTCCCGGCACAGAATATCAGCCTATTGCTGATGCCCAGGAGAGCCCATGGCCGGCCTTGCTTCAATTTCATGGGCCTCTCCCTGGTGTAGCCTGGTACACAGGGAGCTCCAGGAAGGGCAAGATATCCAGGCATCCAGGCTTTGCTGCCTCACTCCTCTCTTTTGCTGAAACCTCACGGGTGCTCTGCTTGGTCAGATGCTGCGCGGGAGCGCAGAGCACCTGTTGGGACTCTCCTTTGCAGGCGATGCATCCTTGGGCTAGGTTTTGTGATTCACTTACAAAACCCATGGTTCCCCACCGGCCCCCACCAGTCCCATTCAGTCTTATGCACCTGGTTACTCAGAATTAACAGTAGAAAATAGAGAGTGTTTCATTGTGTTCTCTTCTTTTCTTGCCACATTTATTCAAAGACGTGTCATATCAAACTTAAAACTTAAAAGTCAAGTGCGTAGTTTATTTAGGCATGATTAGTTACTAGCTCAGTAAGTGATTTGATTGCTTCCTATTAGTTCTTGCTGTGACATGAGCAAGGCTATTGGCGTAGAAGGAACTACTTGAAGTTGTCATGGCAAAATTAGAGCTCTTCTAGAAATTAGGATCCCCTCCCACACCAGTTCACCACCAATAAGCCATAATCTCACCTCAGATATAACTCACTGCCCGCTCAGAGCCCACTGAGTTTAATAGTCCATTACTTCTTTGGAGAAATCCACCTTGAATATGGTTTCCAAATAAATGATTTGATGTGTTGAATAAAAGCCGTTGTAGTGTGCAGGGAATAATTCACAAAATCCACGGCCCCAAAATATTTCAGAAATAAGATAAAAATTTTGCATGTATTTCATAGAAGAGACCATGGAAGGGACCTTAGATTCATCCGGTTTAATCCTTCTGTGCAGGATAGGATTCACTGGAGCATCTCTGACCGGTGACATTTGAGCCTCTGTCTGAAGAATTCCAGAGAATGAGAACTTATCACTTCATTTGGCAGCTCATAACATCAGGAAGTCCCTTTTGGTGGCTCAACCGAACCTTCTTTAGAAATTTAACCCATTGATTCTAATCCTGTCCCCTGGGCAGTTGGAAACAAGCGGACCCCTTGTGGAGTGGTAATCCATAGAAATTTGAAGACTACTATCTCAGTCATTTTTTATGTAGGTTAAACATATCCAGGTCATCTATTTCTCCTACAGCTTGCCAGACCCTTCACCATCTTGGTAACTCTCAACTGAACTTACTCCAATTTGTCATTCTTTTCAACTGTGGTACTTTAACAGATTAACAGAGTTGGAAGGGACCTTATAGGTCATCCAGTCCAACCCCCTGCTTAAGCAGGAGACCCTACACCATTTCTGACAAATGGCAGTCCAATCTCTTCTTGAAAGTGTCAAGTGGTGACGCTCCCACAATTTCCGAAGCCAACTTCGGTTCCATGGGTTGATTGTTCTCACTGTCAGAAAGTTCCTCCTTATAGCTGACTCTGGAGATGATACTTGGAATGGGAGTCTGTCCAGCACAGAGTACAGTGGAGTTATTATTTCTAGATTCTGTCTTCTTATTAATGCAGCTCAAGATAGTATTTGTATTCTTAGAAGATGCTTTGTGCTATAGGTTTATGTTTAACTTGTAGTCAACAGGGACAGCCAGGTAGTTTTCATATGTATTCCTGCCAAACCAGGTCACCCCCTCCTCTATTTTTGTTCTCATTATTCCAACCTAGGAGGAGAGCTTTGCCTTTTTTCCTGTTCATCCTCTCCGTTTCAGCCCACTTCTCAAGCCTGTCTAGGTCTTTTCTTCCCTCCCTCTAGAGGGAGCTAGCCATCCCTCCCAGTTTGTATCCTCAGCTTCCTCATCCAAATCATTGATAAAATGTTGAATAGCGCAAGCCCCAGAGCAGAGCCTCATGGCGGTTCCTAGGTGCTTCCTTCCAAGGTGAAGTGGGACCATTAACGAGCAGACTTTGGGCATTGCCAGTCAACCAGCTCTAAATCCATGTAACAGTTGCATCATCCAGCCCGCACCATATGACTTTATCAGAGGAAATATCATGGCACCATCCGTCAAGAGCTTTGGAGAAGTCCAGGTATACTGTGTCTATAACATTCTCCCAGTTGATTAAACTGTGAATTTAATCTGGCAAAAATCGTTTGCAACAGGCTATGGCTCCTCTTAATTGTAAGATGTTTACCTAAGTGCTGCTTGATCACCTGTCTGACGGCATGGCCAGTACAGGTATCACACTGGTAGGTCTGAGACCTTCTAGGTCCTCCCCTCGCTTCCCCTTTTTGAAGCACATGCTCTCCTCTAGTCTTCTGGGAATTGCCAGCCCACCAGGAGTTCTCAAAGATGCCCAGGGGGTTCCACAATCAGCTCCACTTGTTCTCTTGGTACCCTGGGAGGTAATCCACCTGGTCTTGGAGATTTGGGTTTGTTTAAATTAGCTAGATTCTCTCTGATCCTCTCCTTGTCTATCCAAAGTGTCAATCCTCTCCTTCAGGCTGTTAATAAAATGATGACTAGCTAGGATTGAATTTCTGAAAAAAGAGGCATGAAATAGGAGCTAAGTTTTTCCCTTCCAATGAGAATATAAAACGTCTTTAGCTTTCTTTTTGTTTCTGAAACTTGAAGGAACAACGAGGAACTTGTAACTTCTTGTTATAGAACTAACCCTTGGCACCAAACCTTGAACAATATCAGCAGCTTCTTATTAGTCACTCCTGGCAGATTCCTACCGGTGTTTATCTAGTATTTTTTATTGTATTATTTCTCAACTTTAAGCTAATCGCAAATTCCTGACATTTTGAGAATAGTTCTGGAACTAAACAAGGTTGGAAATGATTCCAATTGTGTTGCAGTTCACAACTGTAGCTGGGTGTCTCCTAGTGTCAGATAGCTGCACAAGTTGGACAAGGCGTCTGAGTCGTGTGTGCGAGAAAGACGGATGGTAGTGAGCGGGGTGGGGGGTGGGGGGTTGGAGCATCGGGTTTTATGGATTCTCCCCAAAGGACTGGCCGAGCAGTGCTGTTCGGGTGTCTTGTCTTGCAGCTCATTCCTGCCACTGAGCATGCTGGCTCCCATTGATGGGGATCCTCACCTGATGTACCTGCAGCTCCAGTAAAGTGCTACTCTAGACCTTGACATCTAAGCCAGGTCCGACATGCCAGCTGGCATGACCACTATAATATATATGGATCAATGGCTTTCTTCAAAATTTCCTCAGCTGCCAGCGCCTTTGAGACGTTGAACATACGTTTACAAAGGAAATGGCTCTACGAGGAGTTATTTCAGAGCACATCCCCCACTCCACTGCCCACATTATGAAATAGCAGCCAAAAAACCCCACATGCTCTCCTGATCAGTTAAGGGTCAAAAATTACAGTGCAGCAGAAACCAACCACGGAGCTGCTTCCAAACTCTGCTGCAGTTGCCACAATCGTCTCTGGGCTCCTCCTGGGCCACTGGTGAGAATTTCCCCAGTGCACAATAGGACCTTCCTGGGCCTACTATGTATTTGGTATATGTATTATCTGTACGCATGTATGAATCTATATCTGCATACCTGGATCTAGTCTGTATAGTATATTTAGTTTCATGAAAAGAAGGACTAGGGGTGACATGATAGCAGTGTTCCATATCTCAGAGCCTGCCACAAAGAGGAGGGAGGGTCAAACTATTCTCCAAAGCACCTGAGTGCAGGACAAGAAACAACGGATGGAAACTAATCAAACAGAGAAGCAACCTGGAATTAAGGAGAAACTTCCTGACAAGTTAGAACAATTAACCAGTGGAACAGCCTGCCACCAGAAGTTGTGGGTGCTCTATCACTGGAGGCTTTTAAGAAGAGTTTGGACAGCCATTTGTCTGGAATGATATAGGGTCTTCTGCTTGAGCAGTGGGGGGGGGGGTTGGATTTCAACTCTGTAATTCTGGTTGCAAATCCTGCTTTAATTTCTATTTGTCTGGAGATTCCCTGTCTTAATTCTAGTTCCAGATTGGTGCAGCCACAATTCGAGATGAAATGCATTTTGCAATGTTAACCTATGGAGTGTATTGCCACTAAACACCCAAGTATCATAAATGTCCCACTAAAAATGGAGAAATATTGACATAGAGTACATCTGTATCTGGTCTGCTATCAAAAGCAAAGAATGCATAAGCCCTGCCTTTCTGGGTCAAAGCAAATTCAAACATGGTGTTTCAGGAAGGCCCAAAAGTAAGGGAGCAAAAGCAGCAGGGCTCTCTTGCTCATCATACCCAGCATATGACACTCAAGGTAGCCTGCCGTTGGATAAGGAAGCTCCATTCAGTTGTTCTGATGAGGCCTGTGACCGAACGTGTTCCCTTGGAAGCTGTAAGACGCTGTTTCGGAGAGCGGTTTTCTCACACAGAGAGAGATGAACGCTGGGAGAAAGTTGTTGAGGGAGCCCCCCCCTGTCACAACCAGCTGGATTGTGTCACTCACAGGAGGCCAAGCCGCCTGGACTCGGCCTCTGCTTTCGAATGGGCAGTTCTGAATGCCTCGTGTTAGTGACGTAGCCTTTATAGGAGCCGAGTTCACTTTGTGCAGTTGCTGCGATTTAGCCCACCGGCCACTGAAATAGCCACCTGGGGTGGAGGGGGAGAAACCGGACTGACCAGGCGGAGTCTTGGGCTCTTCAGTCAGGAGACCATCCCGCTTCTTCGGTTGGTTCACAATGTGTGAAAGTTCCTTTTCTTGAGAAGATTTTTCCTCCTACGGACTCTGCCACTGAGTTGGAGGGAAAGTGTCTCGATGGGAGCATTCCAGCAAGCAAAAGATGAGTTTGCAATGTCTCTCTTACTTACTCTCTTGTGTTCGTCCGTTCCCCCCCCACACACACACACACACACACCCTCTCCACAAAAGCAGTTCCTGGGAGATATTAGCCAGGTCTGCTATTTCACAGGAGAAATTAAATTCTGGTTTTGGTTCTTCTCCTAATTGCCTTTTCATTTGGTGAGAAAAGGAAAGGAGCAGAAAGGAAGCATCCAAAGGTCAGTGCCAGCTGTTTCCTCTCACCTAGACGAGGCACAGCTGGAGGCTGCCCTGGCCTCGCTCTCTCCCAGGTTCCTGCAAATTGGTGTCAAAAGGAACTTCTCACCTGGCTTTTACTCCAGGTGCGTCTAAGGCCAGGCAGGAGTGGTGGGCATGTGATTTTGTTGTCCTTCTGCCTGATTGTGCCCCCTTCGCTCTCTGGGGTGTCTTGTTTTATTGCTGCCTTTGATCACTTTATAGTTCTCCTGTTTCCTTCTGAACTGCCTGGAGTAATTGGAGGGTGTAGAAACTGAACAAACCAACCGAGTCCTTGACCTTTAGTATTTCATACATGCATGCATACATACAATGCATACATGCATGCAATGCACAGGCCACCCGACTCCCAACAATTTTGGCCAGTTTATGGTTGAAAGTTAAAAAAGATGGAAGAATCATGGACACCCTCCAAGGCAACAGACAAGCAAAGAAAGCCCTCTAGGTGCTCAGCCTTTCCTCTGCCCCAGAGCCTGGGAGGGCAGCCCGCTCTTCAGCAGCCTTTTGGGTGTCATCTCTGGGGGAGGCGATGTTCCAGAGGGCAGGCGCTGGGATCCGGTCTGGCTACTTGATCACACCAGCCCTGCTGGATCACCCTCTTGGCTTCTTTGCACCTACTTGGTGGCCGGATGTGAGCGCAAGGAGACAGGAAGTGCCAGCCTCAGCCCTGGGACTCTGTGCCAGCCCTGCCCTGCATTGCCAAAGCGACGGAAGGGAAAGGAGCCTACTAGCCATTCAAGGTGGGCGCTCAGTTCCAGCTCCTCTCTATCAAAACAGGGAAGTTCTGCTTATGGGGTTTGAAAGTTCAGAGTCCCTTTTCTCCAAGTAGCCTCTCCCCTTTCATCTCCAAATGCCCCGACCAGAAGGTTCCTTTTGCCTTTGGCAGCTTCTTTCCCTGTTATACAAAAGCCAAAGCTTTGATACCAAGAAAAGACAAGTTCACTCACCCGCCAGGGAAGTGGCAGGAGCAGGCTTGGCTAATTTCTTACGCAGAGAGAAGTGCAGGAGATTAACCTGATTAAGCAGCTGGCCTGCCCACCTGTCTTTGATGTGACTATGGAATGCCCCAACAATGGGATCTTCAAAGAGCGGCTCCTTCGCTAGCTGGAGGCAAGACCCAAAATAGCCAAAGATCAGACTTCACAAAGGCAAAACAATCCAGGCCAGAGCAGCAGGGGGTGGTCCCCTCCATTAGCCCCCCAGGAATAAAATTAGTCCTTGACTTGCAACCGCAATCGGGATCAGATTTTCCATTGCTAAGCAAGGTAGTTGTTAAATGAGTTGCGCCTGATTATGTGGTCTTTAAGCGACTCTGGGTTTCTCCCTTGACCTTGCCTGCCGGAAGCCAGCTGGGGTGGCAATCGCATGGCCCCAATGCGGCAACCATGAAAATACTGGCCAGATGCCAAGCGGCCAAATTTTGATCACATGACCAGGAGAATAGAGTCACACTTTTCAGTGCTGTTGTGACTTTGAATGGTCACTAAATGAATGGCTGTAAGCCGAAGAGTACTTGTACCCACTTTGGCTTCCCCAGGGCTGCTTTGCTTAACAGAAGGGGGGCCTGGGGGTGGGGGGGTCGGGGTCTCTGCAGTCCTTGGGCCCAAAAGAGGGACATCCGTGTCCAGCCTCTCAGATGCTGGTGGCTCAAATACCGTCGGGATAAGTAGCCCTATCCGAGCGGCTCCATCCCCAATTTGCATGGGTGGGCTGCCTTTTCCTTCACTGAAGCCCAACTGTATTGGGTCGAAGTGATTTCAAGGCGTGTGGATTTGATCCTCCAGTATTGTGAAAGGAGTGAAAGCCATTGTTGAAGGGCCCTGGTGGCCCCGTGGCTAGAGTGCAGTTCTGCCCACTGCCAGCAGTTCACTCCTGAACGGCTCAAGGTGGGCTCAGCCTTCCATCCTTCCCAGGGCAATAAAACGAGAAGCCAGATTGTTGGGGGCAACAGGCTGACTCTGCAAAGCGCTCAGAGAGGGCTGGGAAGCGGCGTATAAGGCTAAGGGCGAAGGGCTGTTGTTGCAGATGGGGAAAGATAACCTTGCTGAGGAAAAATGCACTTCCTCCCAGTTTTCCTATCAGGTAGTCCTCACTTGGTGATCACAATTAGGACCAGCAACTCTGTCACTAAGTGAAACATCACATTTCGTTTCATTCCGTGAAAATCACGTCATCACAAGTTGCGGTTTTCCTTCTGTGTTAACTCTGCTTGTCAGAAGCTGGTTAGGAATGGGAGTCGCAGGAACGTGGAATCTTCTCAGTGCTCTCAAAGCATCTTCTGGGCATCGCATTGGAGGGGGGGAGGGGTTGGGACTGGGAAACCGAAAGAATTGCTTTTGCTTTGTGCAGGAACTTCAGATTCCGCCTGGCTTTCCTGCAACCAGTTTCTCTCGGTGAAAGTTCTTTCGATTCTTGCTTTTCTGAGGGGGCTGAGTGGGGCTGGCCTGACACTGGCCCTAGCAGAGAACCCTCCCATTGGAAGGGGCCCTAGAGGCCACCCAGTCCCATCCCTGCTCACTGCAGGAACTCAAAGCTTCCCTGGCAGGTGGTTGTGCAGCCTCTGCCTGAAGGACCCAACGAAGGTGAGCTCACTGCCTCCCTGGGGCGTTGAACTGCTCTGTGGGGGGAGGGAGTTTTTTTTACTAATGTTCGGTTGACATCTGCCTTCCTGGCACATAAATCCATTTTCCATGTCCTGCCTTGGAATGGAACAGGTCTTGACCTTCTGTAGGGCATCCTCCTGGGTATCTGATGAATGCCATCGTGCCCTCTTCGCTCTCCTCATTTCAGGGGTATGCAAACCCCGTCTCGGAGGACTTTGCTTCCCTGGTTCCCTGGTCACCTCTTTTGCCCTTCTCTGAATCCATTCCAGTTTCCTTGAATACTTTTCAGTGGTGTGTGTGTGTGTGTGTGTGTGTGTGTGTGTGTAGTCCTCCAGGGCTTCTGACTCTCTGGTGCAATTGCATAACTCTCATAAATGGATGGCTAGAGTGGTGCCTGCCACTGGATGTGGCCCTCATGCTGGAGTCCGTTCCAAACAGAATGAATGGAAAATTAATCCCGTGATTTTGGAAGGAGCTTTTTTTGAAGTGGGCTAAACGTGTCTTTGCCTGGGGCTCCTGTTGCCCCAGGCTGCACCCCCATAATGCTTTTGCCCCGGGGGTCACGTGACACCCTCTTTATCCCTCAGAAGAGGCTTTCTCTCCATCCAGGTTCCAGAAGGCTTATATGCTGATCGGATACAGTGCGGAAGCGGTTAAGGCAGGGCAAAGGCAGGGCAAAGGCAGGGCAAAGGGAGGGGAAAGGGAGGGCAAAGGGAGGGCAAAGGGAGGGGAAAGAGGGGCAAATGGTTGTGGATCCGGCTACTCGAAAGAGGAGCTGTTGGCCAATTGAGTCAAACATTTTGCATTCCCTTCCTTGTTCTGTTCCCTTGGCCTTCTTTCCACCCATAGCGATGGTTTTTCTGCCTCTTTTTCTTTCTTTTTTGCGGAGAAGGAAGAGCCTGTGTGTGTGTGTGTTTTTTTTCTGTGTGTGCATATTTGTGTATTTCTGAATGTGTGAGAGAGAGAATGGATGGCATGTGGAAATGGGGAAGCCTAATCCTTTTATAAACATGGCATTTCATTTACAGAAAATTCGTTTTACATTTATTGTACTTCAATTCTTTTTGGCAACGTTGCCTTCTAACCAGAGGTGGGTTCCTGCCGGTTCGGACCGGTTCGCTAGAACTGGTAGCAGGAATTTCTCCCCCGCTTGTCAAACTGGCGGCAACAGCCGGCTGGACCCCCTCCCCGAACCGATGCTCCGGCTCAAAATCGGTGCTCCGGCCTCAAATTGGCCAAAAAACAATCCTCTGCGTATGCACAAAGCGTTCTGCACATGCGCAGAGGGTTTTCTTCCAGAAGTGACGAGGGTGAGCACTTCCAGTGCAACTCCGAACCAGTAGGGAGGGTAAGTAGAGTCCACCCCTGCTTCTAACAGATATGTACACAGACATGCAAATCTATATGTGCTCATAGGACTTGGGGAGAGAGAAGATTCCAGAATTGGCTTGAGCTGGGGCTGATTGAAAAGCTGGGGTGGACAATCTTTTGCTTCACAAAGCAGCCTTTTCCAATTCTTCCAAAATTGTCACTGTATATAATTTCATAAAGTGATCAAATCAAATTAAACTTCCCATTTGTCCTAGTCTTGTCTGTTTATTTGCCTTGGCCTTTCCCTTCGGGGTGTGCAGTTCCCAGAGCTCATTTAAATCTCTTGTCCTAAAAAGATTGGAAATACTGATCTATAAAATGCTGATACTATATGCTGCTCCAAATTCAAGTTAAACACTTGTAATGTAGTTTATTTGGTCCAGATGCTCTGGCTCCTCTTTAGCTTCATAGTAATTGAAGGTTTTGGAGAAATTAACTGTGATTTGGAGGCCTTTATTTATGTAAAGTTAAATAAAATTGTCGAAATTGGTGCTAGTCATTTACATGGCCCTTAAAATAACAAGCATATGCATGTCTTTTTTGAGAAACTAATAGGGAGTCACTTTAAACTAGATGTTTCCAATGATCTTCCAATTGGCCCCCATCTTCACCCGAATCTTCAATAAATCACTACAGATGTGCCATGTTCCTTCTTGCTTCAAACGCTCCACTATCATCCCAGTGCCGAAGAAGCCCTCCATCAAGGAACTG
>JANHFT010087443.1:0-10532 GCA_032467955.1 Pseudoxenodon macrops | reverse complement strand
CACCCCGCAAAACAGACCCTTCCGCATTTCTGTCCCGCCCTTTTCAGCTGCTCCTTGCCCAGAGAATTGGGCTGATTTTCTCCTGGAGGGGAGGAGAAAGACAGAACCGTTTGGGAGACCAGGCAGTGCGGCAACTGCCTTCTGCAGACACACACACACACACACACACACCCGACCTGTTGTGTTAAGACAGCGACTCACAACGCCCGTGCGGACGCAACCTCATTTGAAAAGCCGGGCTTTGATGCTGGATGCAAAGCAGCAGAAATGGGCTTCACAGACACCCCTCCCCACCCCAGACATCCCCTTAATCCTTGCTGGGAGCAGGGCGGAAGGCTGCAGCCAAGCCAGTCAAAGCCCCCCACACACGACCCCCATATGAGATGCCCTGTCCAGGTTCTGCAGTTGGATTAAAGGCAGGATCTGGGCTTGGGAGGCATGAAATACGCTGCGCCTGGCAGTTCTGCTCCATTCCTTAATTCAGCCCTGGCAGCTGCCTTCGCTGGTCTCTGCTGAGATACACAACACACAACCACACACACACACACACACACTGGACCAGGCCGAGAGAAATGCCACTGCCTTTCAAGGCGAAGGGAAGTGTGCAAAGAAAGACAATCCGAAGAAATCTTGCCATCCAAATGATTTCATGATGATTGACATTGGGAGCTCTTGGCTAGCCACACCTTGGAGGAGGAGGAGGAGGAAGAGGAGGAGGAGGAGGAGGAGGAGGAGGAGGAGGAGGAGGAAGAGGAAGAGGAGGAAAACAACTGTGGGATTCTGAGTGTTCTTTCAGCTTGGCTGCTTTCTTGCAGACGTTTCATGACCCAACTAGGTTATATCATCAATGCTAGAAGGGAGTGAGGTATGTGGAGAGGAGGGGGAAGAGGAGGAGAAGGTAGTTTTTGCTGCTCTCTGAGGTTGCTGTTGTTTTTCTTGCAGGCGTTTCATGACCCAACTAGGTAACGTCATCCCTGGCAGAAGGGAGGGGGGCTTGGAGGAGGAGGAGGGGGGGTGCTTTTCTTGCCATAGTTGTTAAGTGAATCCCTGCAGTTGTGAAGTTACTAGCCCGGGTTGTTAAGTGAGTACGGCTTCCCCATCGACTTCGCTCGTCCGAAGGTCTTAAAAGGGAATCACGGGAACGCAACGACCGTCGTAATTATGAGTCAGCTGCCAACGGTTTGAATTTTTGGATCACGGGACTATGGGGGATGGCGCAGCGGTCGTTAAGCGCGAGAAAGGGGGGGGTCCTAAAAGCCCCTTTTGGGTCAGTGCCGTTGTAACTTCAAACAGCCGTTAAACGAACTCGGGGACTTGGGGACTTACTTCTAGACGAAAGAAATGTATAAATTGCAGGTACGGCAGTCAAGGCGTTTTTTAACTGTTGGTAGCCCTAAAAGTGGGGATGCAGGTTAATCCCGCAGACGGAGGATTACAGCCGGTCAGACGGATTACGAGGGACGGATCCCGCTTAGCCTCTTCCGAGCCATTCAGAGACCTACTCTAAGCTCATCAAATTCCTTCTGGAAGTCCTCCTTCGCACCACACACACACACACACACACACACCACAACCAACGGCTGTGTTGGTCCGTCCGTGCACAAACAGGGCATCTCCTCCGTCTGGCAAAGGGCTTAGAAACGCGCTTGGTAATCCCATTCATGCGGGGAGGGGAGGAACCAGAAACACCCCAAAAGTGCTTTTTAGGGGGGGTCGACGGAACAGAGAGAAATCCCCCTCCCCATCCGACACAAGATCGCTGCGAACGCTGCAACAACTGGAAGCTTTTAAGAAGATGTTGGACCACCGTTTATCTGAAGTGGCGTCAGGGTTTGCTGCCTAAGAAAGTGGGGGGGTGGACTAGAAGACCTCCAAGGTCCCTTCCAACCCGTGCTATTCTTGAACCCCAGGGAAAGAGAGAAACGGAGGAAGGCAAGAGCTGCCAATTAAGAGCAGCCGAGCGACCGACCGGGGGGGGGGGGAGCAAATTGTAATTATCCAACCTGGATGGGATCCAGGGGCCTGGACCCCTCCCTCCCTTTAATGCCCGTGAAATGCAGCGTGGCATTTTTTAATGAGCTCCTCTGCAGGGGAACAGCCTCTCCGGTCTCCTCTGAAAGGGCTGTCAAGGCAGACTCTCTTTAGCCCAGGGGTCTTAAATGAACGGTTGCAGGAACTGGGCCTGGATAGTCTAGGGAAGAAAAGGACCAGGGGAGACAGCAGAGCATCTTCCAATATTTGAGGGGCTTCCAGAGAGAGGAGGAAGGGGGTCAAGCTATTCTCCAAAGCACTTCAAGGATAGACAAAGAATAATGGATGGAAACTGAACAAGGAAGAGATTCAACCTAGAAATAAGGAGACATTTTCTGACAGTGGAGAACAATCAACCAATGGAACAGAAGTTGCCTTCGGAAGTTGTGGGAGCTTCACCCCTGGAGGCTTTCAAGAAGAGACTGGACTGCCATCGGTCAGAAATGGTGTAGGGTCTCCTGCTTGGGCAGGGGGTTGGACTAGATGACCTACAAGGTACCTTCCAGCTCTGTTAATCTGTAAATAAATAAAGATGGCCACTGCACGTTAGCCATGGTGAGTTGCCCATGACGAATTGCCCCCTTACACAGCCATTTGAAGAACTAAAGCAGTTCGGATCTTGAATCTTCTAAGAAGAATATTCCTAATCCCAGATCACCTTTCAATCCTCTCCCTTTTTAGAGTGTCAGGCGTGAAAGAGCAGATCCATGTGAATCGATCTTCCCCTAAACTATTTTATTGCTAAAAGCCTACACACAGGAATCTTCTCAATTAATGTTAGCACCTGCAAGGAGAAAAGATAAGGGTTCATGGACTTCAAGGGACACTGGATTTAGACCATTTGTGGCTACGTAGGGATTCTAGGCTGATCCCTCTTTTGACTCCGCCCTAATGGCCAAATCTGGTTTCTAGATAAGAACCTCGGTACGCTACACCTCAATTATGACACCGGGAGCAAGGAATATCGTTTAATCTATAATTTGCGTGAAACCTTTCAGTTAAAAAGGATTCTCCTATTGAGAGAGAACCAGAGGGAGAAATCACACCTTCCCTTTTATAGTTGACATAATTTTAAAACGTACTTTAGAAGACTGTGGTCCTGCAATCGCCATCTTTGCAAACCATCTGGACTTTGTCCAACTGTTCCCAAGCTACTTTTGCAGACAGCAACCAACCAGAGGGTGTTAGGTGGGTCAGGTGTCAAAGACACTGGACCAGGTCTACACGGTTCAATTCAGCTGATTTATTGCTAAGGGCCTATGAGTAGGAATCTTCTCAACTAAGGGTTGGCACCAGCTAGGAATTAGATACAAGTTCTCTGAATTCGAGGGAAGTTGGCCTTAGTTCACTTGTGGCTATGCAGGGATTCTAGGCTGATTCCTTTTTTAACTCCGCCCCCAGGTCCTTCATCTCCTTGTCCTACATCAGGAAGGGCAGCAATGTTCCCTTCTGATTAGTGTTGTTGCTTCTCCAAGTGCTTGGTTGGTCTCCTGCCAACATTCCCTGGTTCCCTTAAGGAAGAGGCATTGCAGTGGGGTGTCTCCATCTGTCCTCCCTTAAAACATGCAGACATGTTGCTTTTTGGTTTCTTTAGATATATATATATATATTTTGCCTGATTGGTCTTGCTAAGAAAGAAAGAAAAAACTGCAGCACAAAAACCAAGGAAGAAGACAAATGAAAAACGACCAAGCCTAAACCCTTGTAAAATTCATGGTGTGAGGCGAGGGAATTGCACCATAAAATTTTATCCTCTTTTCTCCGATGTTATTGTAGAACCACGACTGTATCTCTTAAAATGTCTCTGGCCTGTAACCCATATATTTTAAAGCAATCCAACGGCTATAAAAGCTGCTAGTAATTCACAGCAGGTAATCCACTTCTCTGCCTTTCTTTCCCCAAATTACCGTTCTTTCTTTGGCTTTTTATATTTTTCTTTTCTTTTTTTCTCAGTACATTGGAATTCAATTCGTCCAGGCTGTTCGGCCAATTCTCAAAGAAGATTGGACTGTGGAAGTTGAGAAGGCCTGGGAGGTAAGGAGACTTTGGAAGGTAAACAGGGATTCACACCTGACAAACAATCAAGCAGAAAGTATCCTAATTACCCAGAAGAAAACCGTATCCCCTCAAAACTGGCAGAGCAAGTGGCTGTATATAAACAGGATGCAAACCCCACATTCACTAATGATGTTAGTTAGTTGGGTTACGGAACATCTGCAAGCAAACCACCAAGCTCAGAGACCACCAAGGACCCCACAGTCCTCCTCCTGTACACAAACCTCACTCCCTTGTAGCACTGATGATGTTACTTAGTTGGGCTATGAAACTTTTTGAAGGAAGCAACTAAGTTCAGGGAAAACCAAGAATCAATTGTGGTCATAAGTCAAGGTCTGGTTGAATTACACTTAGAGTTATAAAGAAAATGTTGCCTTCTCTTTAATTTCTCCCCTGTTCCCAAGGGTCTCTTCAGATACCTGGCAGCCGTGATGCGCAGGGGCTTCCATAGCGAAGGAAAGAGGCTGGGGGTCAGCCCCCTTCTTCCCCCACAGGCAGCCGACGTGGAATCCGCTCCAGACCAAATCTGAAGAAGGGGTCATTCCTGGAAGGGGCTTGTTGGAGGATCTCCTTGGACTTCCTGCTAGGAAGGGAGCCCCTGATGCTGCCTGAGGAAGTTTCCATTTCTGCTTTGTGGTCCTTGCAGGGCCGACATTTCACCCTTCCAGATGTTCAGCTACAGCAACCCCTCACCCCCCCCCCCCCAAAGCCCTCAGCTTGTCCTCCAACGCAAGAAGTCAAAGCGGGACATTGTGTAAATGTTGGAAAGGTTTTGGACGGAAGCCATCTTGCCGCGTGTGTCCCATCAAACATCTCTTGGCATCTGTAGAATTTGCCTCATTATTTCCATTCCTTGCAATCTTTCAGAAATACAATCTCAGGGTGCAAAACTTTGGAGATAGGATGGGGAGTCAAGAGAGGCCGAGGCCTTGTCTGGTCGGGCATGGGATGTCCCGTGCTCAAGATTTGGGTCTCTTCTCAAGGCAACTGATGTCACATGAGATGCTCTGTGGGCCTCACCTGTGCTCCTGGGACAGGTCAGCCCCTGGCCTGCTTCTCCGCCTCGTTTTGCTCCTGGACTCCGGTGTGCCCTGTGGACCTTCTCAGGCCATCTCGGGATGATCACTGCCATGATATTAAAAAGATGCTGAGACTCTGGAAAGAGGGCAGAGAAGAGCAACAAAGATGATTAGGGGGCTGGAGGCTAAAACATACGAAGGACGGTTGTAGGAATTGGGTGTGTCTAGTCTAACCAAGAGAAGGACTAGGGGTGACTTAGTAGCAACCTTCCACTATCTAAGGGGCTTCCCCAGATACAAGATGGGTCCACCTGTCCTCCAAAGGACCAGAAGGCAGGACAAGAAGCAACGGATGGAAACTAATCAAGGAGAGAAGCAACTTGGAATTAAGGAGGAATTTCCCAACAGTGAGAACAATTAATCAGTGGGACAATTTGCCTCCAGAAGTTGTGAATGCTCCAACGCTGGAAGTTTTTAAGAAGAGATTGGGGCAGCCATTTGTGTGGAATGGTAGAGGATCTCCTGCCCGAGCAAGGGGTTGGACTAGAAGACCTCAAGGTCCCTTCCAACTATGTGATTCTTTCCACCATTTCTTTCTTCTCCTTTTCAACATGCAGCCTCCTCCTGGCTCCCCGGAGCTCTTTCTTTGCATCTTTTATTACCTGTGCAACACACACACACACACAGAGAGAGCTTTGTACCCCAATTAGCTTGTGAGGCCAATAATTCGGTTGCTTTTGAAGGCCCCTTTGTTTCCTCCTGTGGGATTTGTTCTCAGCCTCTGATCCGGGTTTCTCCTTTGATGTTCTCTGCAAAGCAGCCACATTGTCCGTTCTGAGATGAATCCTTGGTTGTCCTTCTTTCATCCTCTCTCTCTCCAAAGTCCGAGAAGTGGGGGGGTCTCTTCCTTTCAGAACAATCCCTCTCTTATTGCAGCCCAAAAACGCATTACAGGTAGTCCTCGACTTGCAACGGTTCACTTAGTGACCATTCAAAGTTACAACAGCACTGAAAAAAGGGATTGATCGCCGTTTTTCACACTCACAAACCTTGCAGCCTCCCCGTGGTCAGGTGATCAGAATTCGGACACTTGGCCATTGATTCATATTTATGACGGTTGCAGTGTCAGGTGATCCTGTTTTTGTGACCACCTGACAAGCAAAGTCAATGGGGGAAGGAAGCCGGATTCACTTAACGACCGGGTTACTAACTTAACAACCGTGGCTCTTGAGTTAGTGATTCACTTAAACAACAGTGGCCAGAAAGGTCACAAAATGAAGCGAAGCTCCCTTAACAAATGTCTCCCTCAGCCACAGAAGTGTTGAGCTGAATTATGGTCGCAAATCAAGGATTATCTGTATTTAAGAACAAAAGGCATGTTTTTTTTTACTTGCCTGCTGTGTACTCCTATGCCCTTGGGTTGGGTGGGAGGGAATCTATCTAGGCGCTTGCTCTTAAACTCAGTGGCAATCTAAACATAGGCAGCCAAATTTAAAATATGGCCCATGGTACCTTGTCAACCCCATAACTATCCAGCCCCAAATCTCGCTGCTTCCCACGTTGTGAAATGTAGTGCAACGGAAGCTCCAATCCTTGTTCCTGACAAACACAGATTCCGTTGTATGGCCTTCTAACACAACTCCACACTTCTTAGACAAATGCAACCTCAGCTGTTTTGGCTCTTCCCCAGCATCTTTCCAAGATTGAAATTTTTTATTCATAGTTTTTCTTTGACCTGATTTGGTCTATGAATGTATTTTTTTAGCTGGGATCCTTGGTCGCCGTTGGATCCATTCCATGAAACTACAAATGAATATCCAAAACAATGGAGACATATGGAGAGCAGAACCGGCTGGGGAATTCTGGGAATTGAAGTCCACACATTTTCAAGCTGCCAAGTTTGAGAAACACTGAGCTAAATACAAATCTCCATTGCAAAACTTTGCTTTGTTTTTCCTATTGTTTTATAATCTTGTCTTTGAGAAAGGAAAAAGAATGGAAGAAGAAAAAGGAGAGGCAGCTAATTAATATAGTTTTTGTTCAGTTCAGGATAACCCAGTGGGGCTGAGAAAACGGCGCACTCCATTTCTGGAACTATTTATTAAGTTAATTGCCTTTTTCCTCGGAAACAGCCCACCACACACCCTGCTCGTTTTTTTCACACGCATTTGGTGCTCCTGGATAAATTCCTGCAAGAGTCCCCTGGGATTGTAGCTGTAATCTTGGTCTGTCCAAATCTGCCACGTACAAAGGGTGTCCAGTTTGCTCATGCAACATTCTATAAATCAGCATTTCACAATCTTGGCCATCTTAAGAGGTCTGAACTTCAATTCCCATGATTCCCTTAGCCAGCATGCCTGATGAAATGCTGCCTGGAAAATCCTGGGGATTGAAGTCCACACCACTTCAAATGGCCAAGATTAAGAAACCCGCCTTTAAATGATCTGGTTTTAGCTTTCTATTTGTGGAAATGTAGCCCATGTGGTACATTCAGTAAACTGGAGGCATCAGGTGCCAACCTGGTGTGGGAAGCTTTATATCCAAATATATTTTATTCTTTGCACTGTTTCCATCTTCCCTTAAACATTAGCAGAATCTGCAATGGACTGAAAATCAGCATTTCCGCTAGAAAATTGATGGTCAAACTGACACTAGGTTAATCAAGCCAGAATAACAATTGGGGGGAAATCTTTTACTCAAAGTTCCTTGCATCCCCAAATAGGTTACTCAGAGCTAATCCACATATCAAAGGAGAAGATCTGTAAACACAAATAGAGTTAATTAAAATGGTCTCCCAGCCGAACTGCATTTTCCCAAGAATAAAAGAATGGAACGTAACAGAACAGAACAGAACAGAACAGAACAACAGAGTTGGAAGGGACCTTGGAGGTCTTCTAGTCCAACCCCTACTCGGGCAGGAGAACCTATATCATCTCAGGAAGATGATGACATGTGTTTATACACACCACGTCCCTTCAGTGTCACCCTAGAATCAACATATACACAATTCCACACCCAGGACAAGCTCCCCTATAAAACAACCTTGCTGTACCCCATTTCTCTGTAGCTGCCCCTAAAGGAAACCTCTTTGCTTTTGGGAATAAATATTTCCCTAAAGCTCTCTAGATTTTAGACTAATTTATTTATGTGCTTGGACCCCCAAATTATTCTTCTGACACTGGTCACTATGAGCTCCCACCTTTGTCTCACTTCTGAAACAAGCTTGGTTTCTGTCCGATAAACTGATCAAACAGGCACAAACCTAGTTACATCCTGGTCAGCTTTGTATTCCTTCCTTCCGCTAAGGTGGCTAAATCTGTCTCTAAATCACCCCATCATTGGCTGGTCTCTGTGTGGGAGAGAAGTGGCAGAAATGGAAAGCAAAATTCAGGCAGCCGGGACTAAAACTGAGAATCGGGTGGATTGGACGGAGAGCTTCCAAGTTGTGCAGCATTGCGCGGCCTCTCCTGAGACCCTGGCGGGAGCCCCTCTCTCTTTGCAGGGCCACCAGAAGGAGCTGCCAATTCCCCTTTTGGCAAGGCTGCTCCTGGGGGCCGAGGTTAGGGGTTTCCCCACTTTGTGGCTCAAAATCCATTGACTTGAAAATGACTTTTGCTGACTTGAAATGTTGTCAAACAAACCCATTGGCAGGAAGGGATGTCAGTGAATTATACGGGCTGCTTTAGCAGCTGTCAAGCCTTTCTTGGGACAGCCAGCAAATGTTTGGAAACGTCCCCCAGTTTTAATTCTGCACAGCCATTTCAACGTCACAGAGGTGGGGTGAAAGCCTGCCTCATCCTGGGTGTAGAACGTGGTTAGTGTCTTTTAAGCATTGGTCACAATTCTGACAACACCGAGGCAACACTGCAGAGAGGTTGAAGGAGCCCTGGAGAAGCCCTGGAGGTCTTGGCAAGCGAGAGAAAGAGAGAAGTTTGGGGACGATACAATGCCTGAGATCCTTGTTTCTGGTGGGCCCTAAAATCCACCCATCAGGACCAAAAGGTGTGACCTCCTTGCAGGATTCCTGCTGCCCTCGCGAAGACCAGACCCTTCGGAACAGAGGTACTTTGGGCTGGGCATGGGAAGAGGTGTTGGGTCAATGAGCCAGTGGAACAACTGGCCTCCAGAAGTCACCGGGGGTCTTTATGAAGAGACTGGACAGCCACTTGTCTGGAATGGTCTAGCGTCCCCTGCTTGAGAAGGGGGAGGGTTGGACTAGAAGACCTCTAAGGTCCCTTCCAACTCTATGAAAGCTGCTTGTAAGAACAGATAACACGGGTGGGTGATGCCCTTACAGCTCTGCTGGCTTTCCATGGCTGTTGTCATCGTTATTATTGCTGGTATTTAAAAATAATAATAATAATACGTAGAAGAATCCACTGGCCAGAAGCCAGAAAGGCTACGAATTGATAGTGAGAACTTCGAGAGCTTGTAAAAATCGCTCTTTCTCGTTGCACAGGGAAAATGTAGTTTGGAGACAGACTGGCAAGAGTTGGAGCTTGGAAAGGACCTTGGGGGCTCTTTCAGATGCTCAAGCAGCAGGTCCTGTACATTTTCTTTCGCTTCTTCTAAGCAAGCTCTTTCTTGCTCACATTGGAGACTTATCTCAACCTATCTTAGATGCCTCCAGATCAGAGTCATGCGTGGGAGGAACTAACCCCCCCCCCCCAGGATAAGTTTACAACGGGACATTAATCACCCCAAACGGAAATAACATTCATAGGCAGCTGGCCAACACCCCTCCACACACACACACACACACACACACACACACACAACATATTAATTGAATATAATTCAGAGGCTGCCTGACTGCAGGAGATACGATGTAGGTCACGTTAAAGAAAAGTAAGAGCAATTTGAAAAGGAAAAAAAATGAAAGAGCATCCGGAAGGGAAATTCAGAATTCTAGAAGCCAAATTCTAAATGCTATTCTTGTAAACGTACATTTACCTGCAAGGAGAAATTTCCTGAGAATGAGAACAATTAGTGGAACAGCTTCCCCTCCAGAAATTGCGGGTTCTCCAATATTGGAGGTTTTCAAGAAGAGATTGGACAGCCATTTGGCTGAAATGTCCCGCTTGAGCAGGAGGTTGGACTAGAAGACCTTCAAGGTCCCTTCCCTTCCCACTCTGGAATTCTGTTATTCTTCCAGCCAGCAAAAGGAGGCGAGAGGGAGAATAGAGAATAACACAGTTGGAAGGGATCTTGAAGGTCTTCTAGTCCAGCCCCCTGCTCAAGCAGGAGCCCCTATTCCAGGGTGTCCAATCATGGAAATTTAAGACGTGTGGACTTCAAGTCTCTGAATTCCTCAGTCAACCATGTGCTTCTAATATTTGAGGGGCTGCCTCAAAGAAGAGGGAGTCAAGCTATTCTCCAAAGCACCTGAGGGCAGGACAAGAAGCAATGGGTGGAAACTAACCAAGG
>JANHFT010087389.1:0-10534 GCA_032467955.1 Pseudoxenodon macrops | reverse complement strand
AAATCTGTACAGTATGGTCTGAAACTGTGACAACATATTAAAAAATGAATCTCAGAAAATATTTTTGACATACCAATTTCTGTGTATGGGAAGAAAAAAGTATACTCCTATTGGAAGCTTTAATAGAATATGAAATATCCATGTTGTATTAATTTAGACATAACTTTGTGCAAAAATGAATTTGAGAATATAATTGGGTAATCAAGCCTTTGAATAGTACCTGAAGTTTGATTCTAATCTCTTCCAATTAGTTTACAGGGGCTGAAAACAACTACGGTATATATTTGTCTTAAAATTCTGTGGCTGAGCTTTGACATAATTATTTTGGCAAACGTAGAAACTTAAATTCTTACTTAAAGCTATCAGAGAAAATGAATTGAAGTATATTGCTCCTTCCTTCTTTATAGACAATGCAAAGCCATGCTGCTGTGTTCCGTACAGGCCCTGTCTTACAAGAAGGCTGTGAAAAAATGTCCACACTTTATAAAGATTTGGATGATCTGAAAACATTTGATAGAGGTATTGTTTCAATACAGACTTCATAAAAGTGTGAAAATTCATAAATTCTTTTATCCAATTAACCTAAATGTATCTGCATCATAATTTTATTTAAAGAAATCTGACTGGGTCAATTGATCTGCACAAAAGTAAGTTAAAAATGACCTCAACTGGGATCAGAGTTTCCATTGCTAAGCAAAGAGACAGCTTGTCAGATGAAACAGCATGTGACTACACTGCTTACTAACAGCAGTTCCGTCAATTCTCACTATGGTCATTAAACCAGGACCAGAATTATTATTAGGTGTAGTCCTCATGCTATTCCTACATACTCACCTCTGCTTCAACTCTTCTTCTGCACAAACGCTTGAAACAAAACCAGCCTCTTATTATTATTCTTTTTAAACATGGCAGAGGTTACAACAAACACAAGTCTCTCCGGGATAAGGAGAGAGCTTTAAGATAACCCTTAGGTACTCTGCACAGCTGCTTCCTGTAAGTAGGCTGCAAGAATCAGTGTTTTGCTATCAGCTTATGAGCTGAGTGGCTGGGAGTCAATTTCAACAAATCAGAATAGAGCTGGAAGGGACCTTGGAGGTCTTCTAGTCCAACCCCCTACTCAGGAAGGAGACTCAGAACTAGTAGCAGCTGCACCGGGAGACTCCGCCCACCTGCCCGGACGCTTCTGCGCATGCAAACCGGTTGCAGCAGGATTTGCAACCCACTACTGAGGAGGCTCTATAGTCTATAGCAGTGATGGCGAACCTTTTCAGCACCGAGTGCCAAAAAGGTTGCGTGGAAACGCACATGCGCATAGGCACTCATCAGGGCCGCGCGCTGGAAAAGCCAAACTTCCGGGTTCTAGCGTGCATGCACGACCGATAATCAGCTGGCCAGCGCGCATAAGCACACTGATTTTTGGCACCGCGAGCGAAGGATAGCTGATCGTCGTGCGCGCATGCACACCAGAAACCTAGAAGACAAACAGGCAAGGCCACGCGTGCTGGGCGACATATGTTTCGTGTGCCACTTTGGGCACGCATGCCATAGGTTCGCCATCACAACTGTATAGTGCCACTTCAGACAAACGGTTGTCCAATCTCTTCTTTAAAAACTTCCAGTGTTGGAGCATTCACAACTTCTGGAGGCAACTTCTGTTCCACTGGTGAATTGTTCTCACTGTCAGGAAATTTCTCCTTGTTAGTTCTAGGTTGCTTCTCTCCTTGATTCGTTTCCATCCGTCGCTTCTTGTCCTGATTCTCTGGTGCTTTGGAGAATAGCTTGACTCCCTCTTCCTTAAATAGTGGCGATCAAGGAAGAAACCTATGCTCACAGCCCTTTTTTAAGGACCCAAAAATCAAACCTCATTTCTTAACCACTTGGAATTTTATTTATTACCTTTGGAAATATTAAAACGGCAAGTATTACTGCAATCCCTCGGCGAGTGGTTTTCTTTGGGAGGGAAAAAAAAAGAATTTTA
Organism: Pseudoxenodon macrops; assembly: GCA_032467955.1. NCBI lineage: Eukaryota > Metazoa > Chordata > Lepidosauria > Squamata > Pseudoxenodontidae > Pseudoxenodon > Pseudoxenodon macrops. Next base: position 8,556 of record JANHFT010087389.1, on the reverse strand, counting down.
AATACAATTTTTAAAATTTGGGGAATACGTGACTTTTTAAATTAAGCAGCAAACGTGTGCATAGCATACAGATTTCGGGCCGTTGACAATGAATTAAGGGGAGCTAGAATGATAGTGTGAAATTATTTAGAAGAATGCCTCCTGTGGGAAACTGTGGCCGGTTTGTTTAAGTGAAAAAGAAATAGGATGGGAGTTTTGAATATTGGAGACTAGAGGGAGCTAGAGGATAATAAAGAGTATAATTGAAGGAAGAACGGAGCGAAATATTGAAGGAGTGGAATAGTTTTCAAAACCAGCTTTCAAAACTATACGACACGATGGATAGAAGGAAATTGCAGAAGAGGAATAAGATATTCCGGATAAGTTTGGAAATGTGAAAAGCGGATGTAAATATGAGAAGGATATGGAAAAAGATCTATTGGACCTACAAACAAACGAATCTGTTTCACTGCCTGCAGGAGATATACCAGAAGTGGGTTCTAACCGGTTCTTTAGAACCGTTTAGTAGCTCAATGATGTCACTGTGGGCGCCGCCATCTTGGATTTTGCTTCTGCACATGCGCAGAAGCTAATTTTTTTATTGCTGCACGCACACGCAGCGCAATCCTGAGCAAACCGGCAGCAAAAATATCCAGAACCCATCCCTGAGATATACCACTACTAAATCAGAAAAAAAAGAGAGAGATGGATAACTTTTTTCTTATTTGGACTTGCAAATGAGATCTTGGCGTTCTCACGAATTAAAAAAAAGATGTCGAGAAAACAAGCAGTGAGACTTTATTTGGAGGAGTTAAAAATCAAGATAGTTGAAAGGAAAGGAAAGGCATGCAGGGTTCACTTAGTCAATCAAGGTTAAGATAGTTAAATCTGGTAACCCTCACTGGACGTCTGCTGATGAAGATCATTTAGGGTTTTAGTTTTTAGTTAAGAGATGAGATACGGGGTGAAGAGGGCATATATTGTACCTTAAGAGATGGGGATACATTACTAAAATTGTACTTATTGGAATGAAGAGGGAAGATAATTGTTGTTTTTCTCTCTCTTCTCTTGTCCTCTCCTCTCCGTCTCTTCTCTACTCTCTTTCCATTCTTCTTCCTTCCATCTCTCCCTCCTTCTCTTCTCCTCTCCTCTTTGTCTTATCTCTTCTCTTCTCTTCCCTTCTCTCTTTCCCTTCTTCTTCCTTTTATCTCTCCCTCCTTCTTCTCTCCTCTTTGTCTTATCTCTTCTCTTCCCTTCCCTTCTCTCTTTCCCTTCTTCTTCCTTCTCTCCCTCCTTCTTCTCTCCTCTCCTCTCCTCTTTGTCTCTTCTCTCTCTTTCCATTCTTCTTCCTTCCATCTCTCCTTCCTTCTCTTCCCTCCTCCCCTCCCCTTCATTCCCTATTTGGCATCTGACTATCCCTGAGTGTTGCATCTTATGACTTACGATGATTGTATTTTATTGTTATGATCGTGATTTATCCCTTGCTGCTCGCATGTACACTGAGAGCTTCTGCACCGGGGATAAATGCCTTGCGTGTGTCCCAATCGCACTTGGCCAATAAAGAATGCTATAAGGCCTAAATCTTACAAATGATTGAACTTTTTTTTTTAAAATACGTTACATAATGCTCTTCCACAGATGCTGGAATTATAGCAACCAAGACTCTGTCAGCCCATGCACGTTAGCCTTGCTTTATCTACGGCTGAGGATTTTGTCCGGCGACATTTTCCATTCCGATCAGGTGCGTACTCGTCCGTTGCCCTTGTGAGTAAATGCTGGAGATTTTGTGCCTCTTAATACCAACTTCTGCTTTCTTGCAGATCTATTATTTGGGCTGCTTATGTCCCTATTTGTTGGTTGCTTTCGTCATTTGGCGTTTCTGGTCTCTTTCAGGTAATTATTTACAATGGAAATAGCAACAGTATTTAGACTTATATCCCGCTTCACGGTGCTTTTACAGCCCTCTCTAAGCCTCTTGCCCCCTCAAACAACCTGGCTCCTCATTTTATGGAACTCCGAAGGACGGAAGACTGAGTCAACCTTGAGCCGGTCAGGATCGAACTGCTGGTGGTCAGCAGAGTTAGCCTGCAATGCTGCATTCTAACCAGAAGGAAGGGAGGGAGGAAGGAAGGAGGGAAGGAAGGAAGGAAGGGCAATAGCTGTACCACAACCTATTGCCTCTTGCCCCCAACAATCTGGGCCCTCATTTTATGAACCTCAGAAGGATGGAAGGCTGAGTAAACCTTGAGCCAGTCAGGATCGAACTGCTGGCAGTCGGCAGAGTTAGCCTGCAATGCGGCATTCTAACTGGAAGGAAGGAAGGAAGGAAGGATGGAAGGAAGGGAAGGGAAGGAGAGAGGGAGGGAGGAAGGAAGGAAGGAAGGAAAGGAAGGAGAGAGGGAGGAAGGGAGGAAGGAAGGAAGGAAAGAAGGGAAGGAGAGAGGGAGGGAGAGCAATAGCAGTAACACTTAGACTTATATCCCGCTTCACAGTGTGGGATATAAGTGTATATAAGACTCTGTAAACTGATACAGCGCTTTACAGAGTCAGCCTCTTGCTTCCAACAATCTGGGTACGAAGTAAAATGCCGAAGCAATTGCAGGTGGTTCTCGACTTACGACAGTTCATTTAGTGACGGTTCGAAGTTACAATATCGCTGAAAAAAAGTGATTTATGGCCATTTTTCACACTTGCGACCGTTGCCCCGTGGTCAGGCGGTTTAATTAGGATGCTTGAAAATTGACTCACATTTATGACGGTCGCAGTGTCCCGGGATCACGTGATTCCCTCTTGCGACCTTCTGTCAATTAAAGTCCCCGGAGAAGCCAGATTTCTTTTAACGGCCATTAATTTGACGACTGCCGTGTTCCCCGTTAGCAAAAGTAGCTGGAAAAGTCGTAAAATGGGGCCGAACTCATTGGAACAAATTTCTCACTGAACCACGTAAATTTAGGGCTCAGTCGTTGGCCGCAAGTCGAGGACGACCTGTACAGATTTCAGAATCTGTATTTCCTGTCAGTCTGTAAATACGAAAGTGAAATCCATTTCGATTAAGAGAGAATAAGCGAGTCCGTTTCCAAATTAGCTTTCTGGTTTTTTGGTGACTCTCCTAAAAAAAAAAAAATTTACACTGACCCGCAAATTATGTCTGTCTTGAAAGGGAGGTTGGAATGGCAGAAGACTTTACCCATATATACAATAGAATAGAATAGAATAGAATAGAAGAGAAGAGAAGAGAAGAGAAGAGAAGAGAAGAGAAGAGAAGAGAAGAGAAGAGAAGAGAATAGTTGGAAGGGACCTTGGAGGTCTTCTAGTCCAACCCCCTGCTCAAGCAGGAGACCATTTCAGATAAGTGACTATCCAATCTCTTCTTAAAAACCTCCAGTGATGGAGCACCCACGATTTCTGGTGGCAAGCTGTTCCACTGGTTAATTGCCCTCACGGTTAGGAAGTGTCTCCTTAATTCCAGGTTGCTTCTCTCTTTGTTTAGTTTCCAACCATTGCTGCCCTCTGATGTTTTGTAGAACAATAATAAAATATACATTATGATCACCCCCCTTTCTCTCGATCATTTTAGTAACAGATCTTTGGAGAAGGAAGAGTCTGGATGAATGAAAAATGATCCCAGATCCCCATTGGAACTTGGGGAGAGAAACCACGATCCCCTGATTCATAAAAGGCTGAATGTTTCCACCCTTCCCACTTTGCTCAGTGGCTCCCCATGCACAGTAGGTGCTTTCTGCAGACATCGGCACAACTCACGCGAGCGCATGCAGAGCCACTCCAGCAACATACTTCCCTGGAGAATGAGGTCCATGTCTATGTCCATCCAGATCCGACTGTCCTTTGTTTCTGTCCTTTTACTTTCCCTTCCTCAGACGTTCTGCTGAAGAGTAGGAAACAGAACCAGGAAGAAAGGAAGAAAACAGGGAGCTTTGGAGGGACAGGAAACAGAAGGAACAGAACATATGTTGCGGGGGGAGAGAGAGAGAGAGAGAGAGAAATGGGCAAAAAGGAAGCAGAAAGAACAACACACGAGAAGTAGAGTGGGAGAAAGAACAAATAGCAGAAGGAAGCCTTCTTCAGCATTCTGCTCCCAAAAGTAGAGCTCAGTAAACTAACTGAGAATGATTTGTGGGTAATAATTACCCAGGAGAATCCCAATTAGTCAAACACAACCCATTCAAAGGTGGCACCAAGCTAAACACAAAATGGGTCATTGGAGGATGGTGGGGAAAAAGAGTGATAGACAAGAGTTGATATCATGTTTGCAATCTTGACCTAAAGTTTGACCTCTTTTCCAAAGAAAGCAGAAGGGAAGACGAGAAGCAATGGATGGGAAATAATCAAGGAGAGAAGCAACCTAGAACTAAGGAGAAACTTTCCGACAGTGAGGACAATTAACCAGTCAATTTGCTTTCTGAGGTTGTGGATGCTCCAACACGGAAGGATTCTTAAGAAGAAATTGGACAACAATTTGTCTGAAATAATATAGGGTCTCCCGTTGAGCAGGGGGTTGGACTAGAAGACCTCCAAGGTCCCTTCCAACCAGGGGTGGATTCCGGATATTTTTGCTGCCGGTTTGCTCAGAGTCAAAAGCACGTAAAAAATGCAAGTAGAAAAATAGGGACCACTTTGGTGGGAAGGTAACAGCGTTCCGTGCACCTTTGGCATTTAGTCATGCCGGTCATATGACCACAGAGATGTCTTCGGACAGCTCTGGCTCTTCGGCTTTGAAACGGACATGAGCATCGCCCCCTAGAGTCGGGAACAACTAGAACGTATGTGCGAGGGGAACCTTTACCTTACTGTTAGTAATTTAACTTCCCTGTTAAGATCTGAGAAAACGGCTGGAAACGGTTTAATCTCAGCAGAGCTGAGACTGTTAACTTAAACACTGCTTGAGCAAGGACCAACCCCTTGTAATTATCCTACCATCCTTCAACACGGTGAGATGAATCAGTGTCGAGCTGGTGAAGATGGGCCGGTGGGTCTCGAAGAGGAATTCCCGGGTGACATTACAGGTGTAGGTCCCTGAATCATTCATAGAGATGTTTAGGACAGAGATGGAGACATCCTGCATATCAGCACTCCCGTTCCACTCAAGCCGTCCGTGAAAAGGACTCTCAAGTTCCCGTTTTTCGTTGTTGAATTCATAAATCTGGTAAAAATTCCGGGGGAAAAAGCAGACGTCAACTTTAGCAATAGCGCTTCGACTTATATAGCAACAGCAATAACAGTTAGACTTATATACCGCTCTTTTACAGCCCTCTCTAAGCGGTTTACAGAGTCAGCCTATTTGCCCTCAACAATCTCATTTTACCCACCTCGGAAGGATGGAAGGCTGAGACAACCTTGAGCCAGTCAGGATCGAACTTCTGGCTGTGGGCAGAGTTAGCCTGCAATACTGCATTCTAACTACTGAGGAAGGAAGCAACTGGAGAGCAGGCCAGGGATGCTTTGTGAGTTGACACCTTCTCAATTAAATGCCAATCAGCTGCAGAAGCTTCTAACTTCACCCATCATTTTGTCCGATGACAGAATCAAGTACTGACTTCTAAGAAAGCTCCCTAGAAGAAAATGGTGCTATTTTTTTGAATACTTCTCAGTTAAACGTTGGAATGATGCAAGACCGTGATCAATAGTTGATTGACCTTCCCAAATCTGCGCAAAGACATGCATCCTATTCGAGCAATCCCTTGAATTTACAGTTACTGTATAAGTGCTTAGCCAAAAGATTACCGATTGTGCTTATTGGCCAATAATTTTCTAGGTCATCCTTTGCTGTTTCTAAAAAAAGAGGAAGATAAATACAACCCACAATTCAATCCCTAGGGATTTACTTAAAATATGTGAACGGTGAGCCTCCGATTAGCCCCATCATGAAATGCTATTTTTTTTATCAGCTCTACTGAGATTAAACCATTTCCAGCAGCTTTCTCAGATCTTAACTGGGAAAATTAAATGATTAAGGGCACCAGTGGTCAATTTCATATCGTCTCTGGACCCAGGAAATCCTAACGCTTCCAGAAAACAGGGCTCACCACCTCTGTTATATTCATTAAAATATTTTTTTCTAGGCTTTGGGCGTGACATAACTGCCCGACAGCATTTTAATGTTGGAAGATCTGCAATTTCCCCCCCCAAGCGTTTTCACATAACTGCAGAGTCCACATATTTTTTTTTTGGATCAACCAAGTATTAGTTGTGACAGGATTAATTAAAGGAATAAAGGGATTGGGAGATCTGCAACCGTTTGTCAAAACAGAGTAGAGAAATACAGTCTAGCTTCCCAAAGCAGCCGTTTATCTTTGATGACATCTCCTATTCTCTTTCTCTTAACTCTGAAGCAATTGCTTAAATCATTGTTATTGTACGTTGCGCAGTTCCCCAGATGTTCGAACTGGATTTGGCATTCTTATCTACCCACTAGGCCAGTGAGGGCGCTCGCTTGTTGGGACCACGCTCTGGAAAAGCTAAACGTCTGGGTTCTAGTGTGCATGCACACCCGACAATCAGCTGGCGCACACTGGTTTTCGGCAGTGGCGCATGCGCGAAGGACAGCTGATCATTGCATGCGCACCAGAAACCCGGAACCCAAACAGGCAAGGCTGCGCGTGCCAGGCGACATGGCTTCATGTGCCACTTTGGACACACGTGTCATAGTTTCTTCATTATTGGAACTAGGTCCTTCCTAAGGACACGGGATAGACAGGTGTTGATTTTTGATGGTGTTAAAGGCATTGTCACTGGATGTAAGCTGTTCCGAGTACAGCTGCCTTTTGCAATTGACTGATAATGAAATTGTCAATGACGACAGTGTTCAAGGGTTACTCCAAATATTTGGGGGTTATTGCAGGGGTGAAATGCTGCCAGATCTGTCCAGTTCACCCAAACCGGTAGTAATAAATTCTTCCGGTTTGGAGAACCGGTAGTAAAAATGCCTTTAATTTTTTTTTAAAAAAAAGGTTCCCAGGATTGTTGGCACATCTGATCGTCACAGCTGATGAACCTTTTTAAAAACTTTTTTAAAAAGCATTTTTTTACTCCTGTTCACCCAACTGGAAGTAAAAAAAAGGCTTTAAAAAGTCTCAGCTGTCTTTGACAAACAGTTTGGAGAACCGGTAGAACCGGTAGTAAGAATGCTTTGAAAAAGTTTTTTAAAAAAAGGTTTAGACATCTAAACCTTTAAAAAAAAACTTTTTAAAGCATTTTTTAAAAACTAGCTATTCGCCCTGTGAGGTTCATGCTTATTGCAGGGGCCATTTTGTGTGACGTTCAGCTGCTTCTGCAATAGTGTGCGAGTCAGTTGTGGTGGGAGTCCGTTGCGTAGCTTTTGTGTTATTTTTGTGCAAAGTGTAAAAGTTGGTTTCTGAGCTCTTTGTGGCTCTGTGAGGTTCCTGCTTGTTGTTGCAGGCACCATTTTTGTGTGCTTTTGCATTGTATGTGAGAGTCAGTTGTGTGGCTTTTGTGTTGTTTGCGTGTGAAGTGTGAAAGTTGGTTTTTGAGCTCGCCCAGTCACACGACCAACAAACCAAACCACACCCACCAAGCCACGCCCACAGAACCGGTAGGGATTTTTTTTTAGATTTCATCACTGGGTTATTTATATTACCTTTTGCTTTCTTTTGTCACAGTTGTTCTATTTTATTTTGAGCTCTTCATATTATTATTATTATTATTATTATTATTATTATTGTTGTTGCTTATGGTTGTCCTGAGTAGCTCTTACTCATGTGTTCATTCTATAGGCATTTTTGCCACCAAGTGTAGTTTCCGTTTGCTTTAGCAGATTTGGGAATCAATCCATGATCTGGAGCAATATGGAGGCCACACAGCTGGGCAATATTTAGAGAGCTTAAATGCCTTTTGTAATTCCTGAATTCTCTTACCATATTTATTTATTTATTTATTTTTGTGACAGAGAGAAAAGAGTCAGACGGGAAGATGGAAAGATGGAGAACATTCTGTGACAAGCAGACTGTAGGTGCATTATCCAAATTGAGGGGGGTGATCAAAATGATCTGAAATGCCAATAGTTTTCTCCCCAATATCTAGGAATAAACCCAGTTCTATTTTTATACCCTCATTCTCTCCCCCCACCCAAAAAAAAAAAAAGCCAAATTAGATTTGCATCCTGTCTTTCCTCTAAGGCAGAACGCAGATCCTGCCTTTCTCTATTTTTAAAAAAATATTTCCGCAGCAACAATTCTGTGATGTTGATTTATGTTGGCTAGCCCAAACTCACCCCGTGGGCTTGTAAGGGCTCATGAAGATGGATTCAAATCTAAATCTCTACAGATTTAATTCACAGTTCCGATCACTAATCACACATCTACCCTTTATAAAATTGGAATCCCCTCCCCCATCTCTTTGCCAGAACACCTTTGGCAAACAAGAGTAACGTTCTCCTGCAAACATATAGCAACAAAATTCTGCTGTTATGGAGCAGGTTCCATAAACAAAGACACTTTTTTTTAATGTGCTATTCTGTCCTGTCCTGTCCTATCTTATCCTATCCTATCCTATCCTATCCTATCCTATTCTATCCTATCCAATTCTATTCTATTATCCTAT